>OVBE01000884.1:0-42653 GCA_900406425.1 Iberis pinnata
AGAAATGCTTGATGACCTTGAATGTGCCTTAACCTTTATTCATTATTCTCAATACTAGTAACTTACAAAGCTTCATCCACAAGGAAAGAAGAAGAGTATGCGAGCAAAAAGGATTTTGATACATTGATCAAAGCACTCAAAGATGCATCCAAATCCGGTAACATGTTGGGTAATGTCGTGGCTAAATATTTTATAGTTGAATATAAAGATAAATGCCTTATCTTAGACACGGGTGCTTCACACCATATGATTAGTAACATTGATCTTATTGAGAACTTAGAACCGGCTTTAGGAAATGTGATAATAGCAAATGGTGATAAGATACCTATTAGAGGAGTAGGCAATCTTAGGTTGTTTAACAAAGACTCTAGGGATTTCTTTATGCCATCATTAACATCTAATCTTATATCCATTAAGAAAGTAACAAATGATTTACATTATAATGTGATATTTGGGCCTAATGAAGTTTGGTTTCAGGACATTAAGACAAGTGCTATCCTTGGTATGGGAAGAACTAAGGAAGATCTCTATGTGCTTGAAGACATCAAGCATTCTCCCACTCTATCTCTATCTTCTATTTTTTCATCTTATGTTGAACCATCTAATGACATGTTATGGCATGCTAGATTAGGTCACCCTCATGCAAGGAATTTGAAACTTATGTTGCCTAATGTTTCTTTTGCTAATGACACTTGTGAAGCATGTATTTTGGGTAAACCTTGCAAATCGGTTTTTCCTAATTCTAATGCCATTTATGAAAATTGTTTTGACCTTATCCATTCGGATGTTTGGACCTCACCTTGCATATCTAGGGAAAACATTAAATACTTCGTAACATTCATTGATGAGAAATCTACGTATACTTGGCTTACATTACTTCCATCTAAGGATAGAGTATTTGAAGCCTTTGTAAACTTTCAATCGTATATTACTAACCATTTTAACTCTAAAATTAAAAATTTTAGATTGGATAATGGAGGGGAATATACTAGCCACTTGTTCAAAGAACACCTAAATAAGCATGACATAATCCACCAAACGAGCTGTCCCTACACTCCACAACAAATGGAGTGGCCGAGAGGAAAAATAGGCACCTAATGGAAATTGCTCGGTCGATGATGTTTCATGCGAATGTTCCCATGCGGTTTTGGAGTGATGTGGTCACATTTTCTTGCTACCTCATCAATAAAACTCCAACACAAAATCTCCAAAATATCTCCCCTTTTCAAATTCTTAAAAAGCATAAACCATCTTTAAAACATCTAAAAGTCTTTTGTTTTGTGTTTGTTTTGTGTTCATACCAGGTGACCAATGAACTAAGCTAGATGCCAAGAGTACAAGAGCCATGTTCATTGGGTACTCACATAACCAGAAGGGGTATAAATGCTACGTTCCCGGGACAAGGAAAGTCCTAGTATATATCAAGGGATGTAAAGTTTATGGAAACAAAGGCCTACTATGATGAGAAGAATTGGGATCATCTAAAGGATCTTTCTACATCATGCTCGGATAGGGAAAAAAATCTAAAAGGGATCTTGGAAAACCTTGGGGTAGCTACAAGCACACCTTTGGCCAACAATGGCCAAACTACACAAAACCAAGCTCCTATCCACCTTGGCTATGAAGGGGGGGGATCAAGATTCACCTTTTCATGATCATGACCAAGATGGATTGGATGCATTGATTCAAGAACCAGAACCCATAATAGAACCAGAGGAACCAGTCCTAAGGAGAAGCACAAGGATAAAGTATCCTCCTTCGAATTGAACAAACACTAGAGACTACTACAACAATGAAGTAGTAGCTCACCCAACTCAAATTTTTTGCTGAATGACAAACTTTCCCAAGAGCCATCAAGTCTTTACTAGCAAGATGGAGCAATTTCAAGTGCCAGGTTCATACAATGAGGCTATTGAAACCAAAGAATGGAGAATGGCAATTAATAATGAACTTAAAGCCATGGATCACAACAACACTTGGAGAGAGGTAGACCTTCGAAAAGGCAAGAAGGCAATGACTTCTAAGTGGATGTTTACCATAAATTATAAGGCTAGTGGGGACATTGAAAGGCATAAGGCTAGGTTAGTTGCTAGAGGGTTCACCCAAACTTACGGTGAAGACTATCTAGACACATTTGCCCCGGTTGCAAAGTTGTACACGATCAGAGTTATAATGGCCATAGCCACAAATCTAAAGTGGGATCTTTGTCAAATGGACGTGAAGAATGCTTTTCTCCAAGGTGACTTAGAAGAAGAAGTCTATATGCGTCCACCACCTGGTCTTGAAGCTACACTTGGCCGAGGGAAAGTACTTAGGCTTAACAAGGCCATTTATAGCCTTAAACAATCACCTCGGGCATGGTATCATAAACTAAGTTCAACCCTCATATCAAAAGGGTTCAACAAATCAGAAGGTGATTACACACTCTTCATTCAATCCAACCAAAGAGGCAAGGTTGTCATCCTCATTTATGTCGTTGATATAATCATCACAAGGGATGAAAAGGAAGGTATTCAACTTACAAAGGAGCATTTAAAATCAGTCTTTGATATTTAGGACTTGGGAGAACTAAAGTATTTCCTAGGGATAGAGATTTGTAGATCCGAGAAAGGTCTCTTTCTATCTTAAAGGAAATACACTCTTGACTTATTGTGTGAAACAGGAAAGCTTGGAGCCAAACCTTGAAAAACACCCCTTGAAGATGGTTACAAAGTCATGAGAGAGGGGGAGGATGGAAGCAAACCATTCAAGGACCAACACCAATATAGAAGGATGGTTGGTAAGTTGATCTATTTAACAATTACACAACCTGACATTTGCTTTGCTTTGAATCAGGTGAGCCAACACATGCAAAGTCCCAAGATGCACCATTGGAACATGATATACTAGATCCTAAGATATCTAAAAGGAACTCCTTGTCAAGGTGTTTCGATGGGACACAAAAACAACACAGAAATAGTGGGTTATTGTGATGCGGATTGGGCCGGGGATAGAAATGACAGGAAATCTACCACCGGATATTGCACCTTCATTGGTGGAAACCTTGTGACATGGAGAAGCAAGAAGCATAAGATTGTCTCCTGTTCAAGCCCAGAAGCCGAGTACCAGGCCATGAGGAAACTCACAAACGAGTTAATTTTGTTGAAGTGTCTCCTAAAGGATATGGGCATCGAGACAACCGAGCCTATTACCATGCATTGTGACAACCAAGCAGCTATCCACATTGCTTCAAACAATGTCTTTCATGATAGAACAAAGCACATTGAGGTAGATTGTCATAAAGTGAGGCAGGCAGTGGAGCTAGGAATTATCCTTCCGTGCTATACTATAAGCTCGGACCAACTGGATGATATCTTTACAAAGGCAGCCAGCACCGAATTTTGTGAGTCCTTATATGGAAGATTAGGACTCAAAAGCATTGGCAAAGAGTAAGACTCCTCTACCGTGGAGTCTTGTACTCTTTTTCCGTTAGCGAGTTTTATCCCAAGTGGTTTTCTCTCTAATGGTTTTAATGAGGCTTGGACTTCACGGATCCAAGTTTAACCATTCATCACGGTTAAACTTGAGGGGAGTGTTGAGACTTGGGAGTTTGCGCAAGCCAAAGTATCAGAACTGGAAAAATGGTGAAAATATGAGCATAGGCCAAAGACGTGGATCACAAGTTATCAGAACAAGCGTATCGAGCCATACAGGCAATCGAGCCAATTCGGGTGAGAATGCGCATGGTCGGTTATCAAAACAAGCATATCGGGACATACGGACAATCAGACCAAGCAGGGTGAGAATGTGCGTGATCGGGTATCGGAACGTGCATATCGAGCCTAAAGGACAATCGGGCCAGTTAGGGTAAATATGCGCATGGTCGAGCTATCACGACAGTTTGAGTAAAGATGCGCATAGTCATAGGGACATGCGCATTATTTGCATTAGGATAGAACAAGCCACACGAGCAATCGGGCCTTATCGGGTAATCATATGCGTGGATCGAGCCATCAGAACAATGCGGACTATTGGGACAAGGCTTAGTAAACGAATGCAAGAAACTAGGCCAGGAAAGATGGACAATGCAAAGTGTCGAAGGACATCCGAGCCGATATGTACTGACGATCGTATCGGAACATGTATATGTGCATGGTTCACTCAAAACATGCGCATACTTCCCAAAGATAAGGATTCTCGGCCATAACTCAGGATCCGACTACCAAACCGGATCCACTTGAGCTATTTGAAGCATAGAAGATTCTAGACTTCATATGATGTCCGTTGGATGAAGTTTGGCCGAGGATCCCACCGTTGGGTTAAAAAGATGCGATAACGGCTCGTGGTCCCGCGTACAGACCGTACGCATGTGCGAAAAATGCTTTTACCTTTTTACCAAGATTTAATTTGTTTAACCTAGGTAATTAGATTGTTACTATTTTTAGGCGATCCTAGGTTTGTCTAGAGATCCCTATAAAAGCTATATAATGGCCGCCAAAATAATTATGGAATGAAAATCATTTCCTCTCTTACAATTCTCTCTCAAATCTTAAACCTCGAACTAATCCACCATGGATTAGGTTCTTGATTCTCCCTTTCTTTCACTTTCAAAATTCTATTTGGTCCATTGTGGCCATTTCAAATCTTTTCACAATCATAATGTGTGAACCAAGGATAATAAAGAGTTAAACTCTTTGGTCCTTGATGAATCCAAACACTTAGGAAAATTATTTCAAAATTCTAATGTGTGAGAACAAAAGATAATAAAGGATAATCCCTTTGGTCTTTGATGTATCCAAAACACTTAGAAAATATCTTAAATCTTTTCTTGTTATGTCGAGGATTGAGAGCCTTGAGCAATGCTCAAGTTGAATCCAAAATCTCAACATAACGCTTTGGATATGATTCATGATGGACCATGATGATCCACTTATTCCCTTGACAGTCTTGCAATATGGACTAACTAAGTTTAATCTTATTTCATGTAGGAAACTTTACAGTGCGGGGGAGTTCGATCAAAATTCATCAATCTCACCTTAAGTGGCCTATTTGGCCGAAGTGTATCAAATGGCTAAATGCCATCTTCTAAACCCAAAATATTATTTATGCCAATTTTTGCATATATTAAGGCTGTTCTAGAGTTTAAAATGTCTCTAGCTGTTTTGATTTAAAATAGTTATAATTGGTTATGTATGTTTAATCATGTTTTCTCTAAATTGCTCTAGAATTGATTAAATTTCAGTCTAGGGAGGACTTAAGATGATTGTGTATGTAGCTTGCTTGTGGCCTAAGTTCAGTGTATTAAAGTTCTAGGCTTTCATTTAATGAGCTTATACAATCTCAAACATATTCTCACTTACTTGTTGTGCTTAAATGGCTTATTTGGTTGTATGATTTAGGAAATCTTTTCTCCTTGCCTAAGTTGTTTCCCTTTGCAATTCATTTCATATATCCTATTTGATGGATATTAATTAGCATCACATACTAAGTTAGATCTTGTTGATTGATGTGTAGATAACTCTCCACCTTGAACATGAAGGGAGGATAAAGAAAAACACTCATGATCAAGGTGTCTAAGGTGTCTTGGAAAAATCGGCCCAAGGAGCCAAAGCCTTTTCCAAATCGGATAAAGTAAGGCTCAAAGAGCAAAGCCAAGCCCAAAAGAGGGTGTCTCGGACAAGGCGACTCAAGAAGCCAGATAAGAAGACTCATGAAGTCTCAAGAAGAAGAATCAAGAGTTCTAGGAAGAGACCTCCAAAATTTATTCTCGGAATAGTTCATGTTCAAAGAAAGAAAAAAAGAAGAGCCATCGGGCCAAGTGGTGTGTTCTAAGAGCTATCGGGCTAAGTTTTGTCCAAAATTAAGCCATTTGGTCAAGTTTCATGATCATCAAGCTATCGGGCCAAGGAAAGCACATCATAGAGCTATCGGGCCAAGGTTTCGCATGGATCGGCTCTCATGGATCACTAAACAACTAAGCAAAGATCCGAGAAAATCAAGATACTTGGCCATGTGCAACATCGTATTGAGTCAGGCCCAGAAGACCATGCAGGAAACTAGGCCTAGACTCTTGTATGCGCATGGTCGTGAAGAACAATGCACATGAATTGCCAAGAAAACTTCATCTAAAGGAACTCTCAGCCCAATCAAGTGGTCTATCAGTCAAAACAAAGCTACAAGGGCCTAATAAGGTCATGAAGGATCTAAAAGAAGGAAAAGAGCTATTAGACATAACAAGTCCGGGATACACATCTCAGCTAGGAATCATGTACATAGCTCGCAATAACCATCGAGAAACTTCAAAACATTGAGAGACTCGGCCAAAAACATGGAACTATCAACCAAGTCAAGTTTACTCGAGCCACTTGAAGTGGAAAAGACTCTTAAAGAAGTTTAATAGCCATGGAATAAATTTTGACCGAACATCCCACATTTGGATTAAAGAATGGATATATGTCTTCTCGAAGGCATTTTCTGATCAAACCAATAAGGTGGTTTACACAAAGGAGGACGTTATGGACATTATACTCAAAGTGGATTCATCTTAATATAAGTTTAGATGAAGAAACTTAAACTGAAGGAGGAAAAAGAATAAAGTCTTGGACATAGGTCTGGTATTTCGATGTTTCTGTTCAAACCAGGAGTAAAACCAAAGTTAAGCTACAAAAGGAAGATAATTTTCTCTTGAAGATATCTGAAGTAGACTTAAGAAAGAAAAATAATGAAAGGAGCCAAGTTCAAACTTAAATGACTTGGCCAAGTTAAAGATTCCCTAACCATAAGTCTATACTCTTTTTCCCTTAGTGAAAATTTTATCCCATGAGATTTTTATTCACTAAGGTTTTTAATGAGATAGAACTCTACGGTTCCCATCAAAAACCTTTCATTAAGGTCAAAAATTAAGGGGGAGTATTGAAGTTGGATTCACCAACATCATTAAAGAAATAGCTTCTCTGTCTGTGACGCCTTGACTCTTTTTCCTTTAGAGGGTTTTATCCCAAGTGGTTTTCTCTCTATAGGTTTTAATGAGGCTTGGTCTTCACGGGTCCAAGTTCAATCCATTCATCACGACTTGAGCTTGAGGGTTGAGTTTTGGGAAGCTTAATCAAGCTAAGCCCAAGCATTAGATCGTAAAAACAGAGGTGGAATATGAGAGTAGGCCAAAGATGTGTATCACAAGTTATCGGAACCATGCATACGACCAAAGTGAGCCATGCTGATTATCGAGCCGGTTTCAAGAAGGAATGCGCATAATATGAGTTATCGGGTTTTAAGCATCATCGGGAGCTGGTCGGAGCAAACCATGCAGGAGAATGAGTTGGCAAGGAAAAAAATGCGCATGAGTCATCTATCGGACCATGCACACTATCAGACAAGTCTTATCGGGTTGGATCAGGCCATCGGCATTATGCGCAGCATCGGAAGTGGCTAAAGTAGACAATATGGAGGACTAGGCCAGGCTCGGGTAATAATGCGCTTCATGCGCATTATCGAAGAAGGGCTCAGTCTGACGATGTGGAAACTAAGGCGGACAAGGAAAATATGTGCATAGTTAACTTAAACTATGCGTAGAACATGGAAAAGGAGAAGCCTCGACCCAAACCGGCAGTCTATTGACGAAACCAGGTTTATGTAGGCCTTTTTGTCTCAAGAACATTCATGAAATAATAATATAGCCGTTGGAAATCATTTGGCCGAGAGGCCACATTTCCGTCTAGATACACGTGTGGTCCCTCGGGTACGGACCGTACACGCGGTTTAGCAGACTGCTTTATGCTTTTACAAGATATTTTTACCTTTCACCCTTTGTAAATCTTTATTTTACCATTTTAGGGCGATCCTCAAATGTTTAAGGGATCCTCTATATAAACCTTGTATCCGCCTCTTTAAAAGTTTAAGATGGGAGAAATAATCCCTCTTCTCCATACTCTCAAACTCTCAATCTCTTAGTCTCTCATACCCTCATACTCAAACTCTCTCAATCTCTTATTCTCCCGGTTACTATACTCAAATCTCTTCTTCTCCTTACTAAACTCACAAGTTAATCTCTCAAAAACTTTCACCCAAGCTTCCCCAAAAGACTAATTCCCTTTCTGCACAAATCCTGAAATATCATTTCTAAGTCTTGCAGTTCTTGATGTTGAGAAGAACTTGGTGAGAAAATCATTCTTACAAGGGTCCCAAGTAACAACCGAATCAGTGGTAACGTTCTTCTCCCAGGATTGTGCTTTGTCACCCAAAAAAAAGGGAAACAATCGAATCTTAAAGACGTCTTCAATCACACCATTAATCTTGACAGTGTTGCACAACATATCGAAATTGTCCAGATGGTCTAAGGGATCCTCCATTGGCAAGCCATGAAACTTATTGGATTGAACCATATTGATGAGACTAGACTTAATCTCAAAAAAAATTTGGCAATCGGTGGTGGACGAATGCATGTACGCTGAGCACGAGTATTTGGGGGCATCGTGAGCTCCAATTTTGCGTCCAACATTGTTATTGTTTCCAATGTTGTTGTTGTGTTGGTTATCCATTTCCAAATCCAAGCGGCGAATATGAGCTGAGCGTTCTTGTTCGCGTCTTATCCTTGTATTATGGCGTTCCAAAGAATGGATGTCTTCAACAAAAGGAATCAAATCTGAAGGTTCTCTGCTTCTCATATTTATACACTTGAGGTGTACAAACAAACTAAAGTAAAAATATTAGAAAAATAAGAGAAATTGGGCTTAGTCCCAAACAAATTCAGAACAATGGTTAAAATCAATCCTGAAATGGCAACAGCGCCAGTTTGATAAACAAGAATTTGCTAATTCTTATCTAAGAAAATACTTAAGTCAACTTATGTCTATGTAATACTTAAGATTCAATCCAATTTGATAAATAAGAATTTGCTAATTTTAAGATCCCTTTCTTTTACAAAGATGTGAGTCTAAAGTTTTTAAATTATCCTCGTCGACATTTCATTTTTTATCTAGACCGAAACCACTAAAATCACTTAAAAGCAAATCTAAGACAAGCCAAAACAAATCATTACCAATGATCATGAAACACACTCTACTAAGACAACATTATTAAGGAAAATGAAATCTTGAAGAAAATTAAAAAGGATCAAATAATATTGCTTCAAAGTGCATTTATTTTATGTCACTAAATTTGACAATCTTGTGGAGATCTCTAAAGGCACATTTTATATTACCACTTGTTAGTAGCTTCTTTTTTATATCAATCTTCTTTAATGTCTCCATTTTCCCTAGTTGTACATTAAAGGTATCAAGTTGGTAAACAAGAATTTGCTAATTCTTATCTAAGAAAATACTTAAGTCTACGTATGTCAGCATTTTATCGAACACCTTTCGAGCACAATTCATCCTATGATCTAGATTGAATTGATCAATGTAAATCTAGCATTAAGATCATCTCCTACATGAAGATTAATGAAAACTAAACCCTAAACATCGTGATCCATCACTTAATCAACCTAGTTTACCCAACCATTTGCTTATTAAGGAACTACTCACTAATCATTGAGAAAACACAAAATTCAATATTAGAGATGTGTTGAATCATGATTAGAAGTAGATTTTAGAAGAAAAGAAACAATCAAAGCAACAAATCAAACTCAAATAAGCATAAGATTCCAAAGATTACAAATTGTTCTTAAGAAAAGTAACATATAAGATCCACAAATTAGGTTTTAGAGCTTAAATAGTATCCTAAAGTGGCATTGGGTTAACCCAAAAACAGTTGGGTTAACCCAAATTCAACATGGGTTTAAACCAAAAGAGGAAAAGTCAAAAGGTTGATTTCTCGGTTGATACCGGTTTGGCCAAACTGATACGCCAAACCGGTATTAACTTTTTTGGTGTGTACCGGTTTCGCCAAACCGGTATACCTGCCCGATATTTGTCTCTAGAAATTTATTTTATTTGTATCGGTTTGTCTTTCTTGGTACACCGAACCGGTATGCCCTTTCTTCACCTGTACCGGTTTTTTCCAACCGGTACATTAAACCGGTACAGCTTGTTTTCACCCATTCTTGAATCTTTTGAGCTCCTTTGATCAGCGCTTTCGGTTCCTCAACTTCTAACACCTAAACAAATGAAATGCAATCCAAATGTATGCTAAACTAACCTATAAGCATTGCAAATCTACTAAAAATGGATGCAAAATAAGAGTTAAAATGTACTGAAAACATAATATCACAAGTTCACAAAGAAAAAATTAAAAGATTAGCAAAAAAATAAAAGAAAAGAAAAAGGCTATAATCTTAGTTTTATTTCCTCAATCTAATGGAAATCATTTAATCCTTGAAAACATTGCAGAAAACTTGACGATATAATAAGAAATCGTAATTACGGTCATATAGTATCAGTATTTCACGGGTCAGGTAGTTTTCTTGTTCATATAGAATTTCACGTCCCGAAAGAGTATGATAAAATTCGCCAAAAAATCTAATCAGGAGTTATACACTTTTTACCTATGAAAATAGTTGATTATGGTGCTTAATGAATTTATAAGCTTATTTATAATGTATTTATTAATCATATATTTTAATTGGCATAGGATTAACAGGATGAGACTATTTTAGTCTTTTTTCTTTGTGGTGCAATTAGTTCTTATACATGTGGTTATGCTTTTTTATCTTGATTTTCTAATTTTATTATTCATGATCGTTTTTGTATTCATCTTCCTTTTAGTGTCTAATGACTCTTGCAAGATAATGGTTTGATGCTAAATCTTTCACTTATGTTGCTCTTAATTCTAGTTTAACTTGATCACTCAAAAATTATAATCATGGGCTTTCCTAAGCTAGAAGGTGTTTGTGAAAGTGCTCAAACAAAAACTTAGGAGTTTTGCATTTGTAGGTAATGAGAGTTGATGATTAATGTGTTTACTCATACAATCAGTATTTTTTATTGATACTTATTATTTAACTATAGTTCTGAATATGAGTTTTGATAAATTGATGAGAGTAGAAGAACACAATTGTGTTTAGAAAGAATTATTATTGACTTTCATAATCATAAACTTAAGACTATACATGTTTATAGTAAAGGGATTTCCTAATATAGAATATACACAAATATCTACAATAAATGCTGAGAATATTCTAATTAATATAATGATATTCTGGATATTCTCAATTGATTCTTCATTGATTCTTTCAACATTAATATAATGATTATATAAAGGGATTTCCTAATCTAGAATATACACAAATACGGTTTTTCTATTTTTCTAATTTTTTTTTTAAGAAAAACTAGAACGTAACAAAGACTTTTTTTAAAGAACTTTCTTTCAAAACATGTGAAAATCCAATTATTACTACAATTTTTTGTGTGTGTGGAAGTAAAATCAGATCTCACCAAAGAAAAGCAATCAAATTGACGAAACCCTAATAACTTTTTTTTTCTAAATCGAAAACGTAATAGAATAAAACCCAACTAATGAAAGATTGAAGATGATGATAAAACAACTCACACCGTTTGGATTGATTTTTTTTTTGTGTGGTAAAAAGCATATTATAGAAGCTAATAAAACCTGATAATTTTGATATTAAAGAACGAAACCACAACTCTTCTTGAGAATCTCCACACGATGGTGTGTTTTTTTTTTTTAGATGGAAGATATAAAAGCCTCAACCCATTAGTTTTGGATCTTGGTTCTGATACCATGATAAATTGATGAGAATAGAAGAATACAATTGTGTTTAGAAAGAATTATAATTGACTCTCATAATCATAAACTTAAGACTATACATGTTTATATAGTAAAGAGATTTCCTAATCTGAAATATACACAAATATCTACAATAAATACTGAGAATATTCTAATTAATATAATAATATTCTAGATATTCTCCATTGATTCTTTCAATCTTGACCATCGATCTCGATCTTCTAATAAGTTTATGCTAGTTAGATGATTCATGAACTCATTAAAGCCACATGAGTGGATTAAGTCTATATGTGAATTTCATGTTCTAGGATGTTGATTGATTATAAATCTTGCATTTTTGTTTGAATCTTAATTCGTTCTCTAGCTAGCTTGGCCCGAGATCTAGTGTTTCCTTTTTGTTTTCCTTTTTCATTTTTACAATACATGCATTGCATTCATTCCCAATACGGACTTTACACTCAGGTTGATGTGAGCATGGATTTCATCAAATATTTTCAAGAACGCATAGGGGAAATGATTCCATAATGATGGTTGTTGATGTTGTAGAATGATCAAAGGGTCACTATCATTTAGGTAATGAATAGAACATATACATTGTAGCTTATCTATCTATGGTAAGTATATATATGAGTAAATTTGCTAAATAGGTAGTTTATGAAACATAATTGGGTTTTAGGTAATTTGTTGGAGTTAATTTGTAAATAAGGTATCTTTGTGTTTCATTAATAATTTTGTTCCGAAAATACCCTTTATAAATACATTTTATTTTTATTAAACATGTATTTAAAATTTAATTTAGCATTTATTTTAAATTTAAACTATTACCTTAAGTGAATAATAACAAATATTTAGACATTATGGCTTTATAAAGATTTAGAAAGTGACTAGAAAACATGATTTATAGAATTACCTAATTAACATTTCTCTACAAATAAAATTTTGACATCTGGCCAAAGAGAGACTACTTCTCAATGGAAGGTATGTACAAAGAAAATTTCTCTACAAAGAAAATATTGATGTCAACGAAACAGTTCCGTTGCGGTGAATGAAACAGTTGTTCATGTGAATGAAGATCAAACACGTGAACATAATTTGTGCATCGAGAAATCGTTTGTGATGGATACCCATGAAGCTACTTTTGGTTCTCGTCTTGGATTGTTGCAAGATAATGGTGCATCTGCACAAGTTTTTGTGAATACAGTTGTTTGTGTGAATGAAACAGTTGCGGTGAATGAAACAGTTGAGGTGAATGAAGGCGCTAACGTGAATGGAAATCGTTCATGTGAACAAAATAGTTGTTCATGTGACTGAAGATCATACACGTGAACGTAATTTGTGCATGGACAAAGTGTATGTGAACGCCAAGCCTAACAACAACCATCTCAAATACGAGTATTAGTTTGAAGATATCAACTGGATTAAATGCTAAATAAAGTCAAAAGAATCACAAGAAAGTTGTTATAAATTGAATTGGATGAAGCAAACAAACTAGAAACTTGAAGTAAAAATCGAAGAACAACAAATTAGGAACTCACCAGAACTTTACCTCAATGGAAGGGAGCTTTANTCGTCGTCGGAGCTTCTTCACGCCGTTGTATCTTCACACCGCCGGAGCTTCTTCACGCCGCCAGAGCTTTACTTCATTTGTTTTGATTTAGTAAGGATGGAGTATATTGTAGAGAGTAAATAAAATTGATTAACGTAAATGATTTGGAAAGGTATTTCCTTTTAAGTTTTTTTTACATGGATAGATTTTGGTAACTAAATATATTTAACAAACATAAAAATTTAAATTAAATCAAATTTCAAATTGAATAATTATTTGTTTGTAATTAAACATAAGGCTAAGATTGTAATTTTATTAGGTTAAAGTACATTTTTGAAAAGAATGTCAAATGATACCTATTTTGCAAATTAGCAAACATAAATGTGTCCAATCTCCAAATTATTTCTATATATATTTACAAATATCATTATATATATGACTACAGTCTAATAGTTGATTGGTTCATCAAGATGACTTTTTTAATACCTTGTCACAAGGTGGTGGTGCGTCTTCATGGAGACAATTTTCAGATGTGAATCAAAGTTCCAGAGCTATTTTGGAAGACTTTGTGGAGATTACTTGTGACTGAGTTGTTCTTTAGTACTTTTTTCCATCTGCAAACAGTTGGACCATCCACTCGCACTGGCTTCCCAATCCCTTCCATAGCCCGTTCATCACCTCCACTATTATCCGGCGAAGAAGGAATGCAATTGAGGCTCTTAAAAATGATAATGACGTTTGGATAACGGAAAAAAAGGAGTTGGAGAGGCTGGTTATTGCTTATTATCAACGATTGTATAGCCTAAGTGATGCTGATGAGGTTGTTCAACCTTTACCTCATGCGGGTTTCAAAGCGCTTAGTGAGGAGCAGCGTCGAACGTTACATTCTCGGTTTACGGTTAAGGATGTAGAACAAGCAGTGAGGAGTATGGGGAGATTGAAAGCACCAGGTGCTGATGGGTTCCAGCCAGTATTCTATCAAGACTGTTGGGATGTAGTTGGTCCATCGGTTTCCAGGTTAGTGCTTGATTTCTTCTCATCAGGCGTTTTACCGGATGGGTTGAATGATGTGTTGGTAGTCTTGATCGGAAAAGTGGCGAAACCGGAGAGTATCAAACAATTCCGCCCCATCAGCCTGTGTAATGTGTTGTTTAAGATAATAACTAAGACGCTTACCATGAGATTACAAAGTGTTATTTCGACACTTATTGGTCCTGCTCAAAGTAGCTTTATTCCAGGACGTTTGAGCACGGATAACATTGTGGTTGTGCAAGAAACGGTCCATTCTATGAGAAGGAAGAAAGGGAAGAAATGTTGGATGTTGTTAAAGCTGGATTTGGAAAAAGCATATGATCGAATAAGATGGGATTTTTTAGAGGATTGTCTAATGGCTTGTGGCTTATCAGAGCAATGGCGGCATTGGATAAGACAATGTGTGGAGGGTCCATCGATGAGTGTACTATGGAACGGGGAGAAGACTGAACCATTTAAACCAACTCGTGGTTTAAGACAAGGTGATCCACTATCACCATACTTATTTGTACTGTGTATGGAGAGACTATTCCACTTGATAGAAGTTGAGATTGGGCTGAACCGATGGAAGCCAATCCGTTTATCTCGTAATGGTCCACCTCTTTCACATATATGTTTTGCTGATGACCTCATCCTTTTTGCTGAAGCGTTTGTGGATCAGATTCGGATCATCCGTGATGTCTTGACACGTTTTTGCAATGCCTCGGGGCAAAAGGTTAGTCTCGAGAAATCTAAGATCTTTTTCTTGGATAATGTCCACCGTGATTTGGAGAGGAGAATTTGTGAAGTAAGCGGAATCCAAGTAACACGAGATCTCGGCAAATATCTCGGGTTACCAATCCTTCACAAAAGAATTAATAAAGATACTTTTGGAGATGTATATGAGAAGGTATCTTCGCGACTAGCAGGTTGGAAAGGTCGTATGTTGAGTCTTGCGCGCAGGGTGACTTTGGCGAAATCAGTATTGGTATCTATACCAACTCATACAATGAGTTCTATTGGTTTACCATGTTCGACACTTGAGAAGCTTGATAAGTTAACAAGGGACTTTATTTGGGGTAGCTCACCGGAACGGCGAAAACAACATCTACTTAGTTGGGATAAAGTTTGTACTCCTAAGAGTGATGGTGGGCTCGGTCTTCGTAAAGCTCGAGACATGAATCTTTCCTTATTATCTAAAGTTGGTTGGCGATTAGTGCAACATAACAACGGACTTTGGGTTGCTTTATTACGAAGCAAATATCATGTTGGGGAAGTGTATGAGGATGGCTAGCGTGTTAAGAAAGGTACTTGGTCACCTCTCTGGAGAAGCGTCATGTTGGGTATAAGCAGGGTAGTGTTACCTGGTCTAAGATGGATTGTTGGGGATGGTTGTTTAGCTCACTTTTGGACAGATAGGTGGCTCTTGAATATACCGTTAATCGAAGTGGTTAATGCAGATTCACCAATTGATCTGGTGCAGCTTAAGGTGCGTGACTTCTGGATGCATGGAGTTGGTTGGTTGCAAGATAAGATAAGTCCTTTTGTCATGTCGGATGTGCTCTTAAAACTGGCAACTTAGTAGTGGATACTGTCACGGGTTCTTGTGATAGATTGTCTTGGGGAGCAAGTCAGGATGGTCAGTTTTCGGTGGCCTCTGCTTATTCATTTCTCACATCTTCAACTGTGTCTAAGCCTCATATGAAAAGTTTATTTGATCGTATTTGGAGTATAAAAGCCACAGAGAGAATTCGATGTTTCTTCTGGTTAATTGCCAATCAATGTGTAATGACCAACGTGGAAAGGAAGAGGAGAGGATTATGTGAAGCTTCATTGTGTCAGATTTGTAAAGCCGGGGATGAGTCGATTCTTCACATTTTACGAGATTGCCCGAGTATAGCTGGTATTTGGGCTCGCATTGTGCCAAGATCGCGTCGTGTCGTGTTCTTTACGGAACCGCTATTAAACTGGTTGTTTGTTAATTTGGGAGATGAGTCTTTAGTCTTTGGTATGGGTTGGTCTTCTTTGTTTGCAATGACAGTTTGGTGGAGTTTGAAATGGCGGTGTGGCAATGTCTTCGGAGAGGTTACATCTTGTAGAGATAGAACTCAGTTTATCTTAGATAAAGGGCGAGAGGTTTGGTTATCTTCTTCGAAATCCCTACCTAACAAGCCTCGTCCAGAGAGAGTTGAACGTTTAATCTCTTGGAAAGCTCCGGATATGGGTTGGTATAAGTTAAACACGGATGGGGATTCTCATGGGAACCCAGGCGCAGCGACAGCAGGTGGTGTAATCCGAGATTCGAATGGTCAGTGGTACTCTGGTTTTGCGGTTAACTTGGGTATTTGCTCAGCTCCTCTAGCAGAGTTATGGGGAGTGTATTATGGTTTGTTTGTAGCTTGGGAGAAGGGGGTGAGAAGACTTGAGGTGGAGATTGACTCTGAGATGGTGGTGAAGTTCCTACAATCCGGTATTGAGGGAACTCATCCACTTTCATTCCTGGTACGACTGTGCCATGGCTTTTTATCGAAGAACTGGATGGTTCGTTTTACTCACATTCACAGGAAAGCTAATTGTGTTGCAAACGCCTTAGCTAACCACGCTTTTACCTTATCTTTAGGCTTCCACTCCTTTGAGTCTAGCCCATATTTTTTATCTTTTATTCTTTTTGCGGATGAAAACGGTGTTGGGACCGTGAGACAAATCCTTTTGTAAGTTTGATTAATTAATTTGCCCAGGGAGAATTCTCCCTGTCGCCTACCAAAAAAAAAAAACACTTTCCTGAATATCTAGCTAATTCACCCCATTAACAAGGTAATCAAACGGAGACGATCTTTAGTACTAAATAAAAGGTGGATTACGTCTGCTTTTAACCGATACGTATATGACTCTAATTGGAAATGAGAGTTGATTTAAAGAAAGGAATATGCGAATATGTAAATGAAGACAAAGTGAACAGTATAGATTCTGGCCTCTGGCAATTATTTTCTTTTTTTAGTAAAATAAAAAATAAAAATTGTAGAAAGTGGATGATCCGGCGTTTTAGGATCTCTGCTTCTCTCAAAATTTAATTCATTATTTTTTTAAAGATAATATATGATTTGACACCTTTAACTTCTTATGCCCTCTAATATCTTCCTTTGTCTACGGTTTTTGATCTGATTGTTTAGCGATGGATAAAGGCATAGGTCTTTACCCACTTCATCGCTGCAAAACTATTCACCTGGTTCGTACCAAACTGATCCATCCATTGATATGTGTAGTTTCCTATTGTTTCTGATGCGTTTTGGTTTTTGTGTTGTTGTTGTTGTAAAAGGTGAGACATGCTCAAGGGATTCACAATGTAGCTGGAGAAAAAGACCATAGTGCTTACTCTTCAGAGAATTATTTTGATGCTCATCTCACTCCTCTTGGTTGGCAACAGGTGCATCTCTCTTCTTTTCTGGATTAAGAAAAAAACGATCTCATCTTATTTAAACTCTAACAAGGTGGATCATCTACGGAGCCATGTACGAGAAACTAAGCTCTTAAACAAGATCGAACTTGTCATTGTTTCCCCCTTACTTAGGTGAAATTTTCATTATTATATATAAAATGTTTGACCACAACTTTTTTGGTTTGAATGGATATTTTCAATTTTTTATGATTTATTTATTTATTTAAATGTAGAACATTACAAACAGCTGTTGGTGCTTTTGGAGGCGAAAAAGATGCTAATGGAGAAGACGCAACACCGCTCATGGTACTTGACGCTGGGAGTAGTAATCGCCCAGCGATTTCGAACTTAAATAGTCCACCTTTTCTTGCTGTTGAGCTATGCAGAGAAACTATGGTACATAAACTAATCAGAGACTTAGTATATGGCATGCTCATACAGTTAATATAATTACCTATTTGAATGATAAATGTCAGGGTGATCATCCTTGTGATAGGCGAAGAAGCGTCACTGAGTATAAAGCTCTCTTTCCTGCAATCGATTTCTCAACTGTAAGTATCTCTTAATTGGTTATATGCTTCTCACCTCGGATATTCCAAGACACATAGACTAATAAATAGAGAATATATCATTCCCAATTAGTTTCATAATTTGACATGGTATCATAATCTGATCTGATTTAAGGCCAACCGATGTTAGTCATGTCAATCTTGCACAAACCACCTGGGAGCGTATTAGGAATAAATTATCTCACATCGTAAATTTAAATATATATAAAGAATATGGATCAATTAGCTCATTGCCAATTGGTCTTAAGCTTTTCCCTTTATGGTTTTAGATTGAAAATGACAAGGATGTATTGTGGAAGCCAAGTTCAAGAGAGAGCTTGGAAGAAATTGCTGCCAGAGGTGTAGAGTTTATTAATTGGTCAGTGTCATTCCATCTTGAATGAAGAAACAAAAGATATATGCTGAATCTCTCTATTGCCATGAAGGCTATGGACGAGGAAAGAGAAGGAGATTGCAATTGTATCTCATAGTGGCTTCTTGCACGGAGTCTTAGGTTCTTTCGGGAAGGATTGTGTCGACGAAATAAAGAAAGAGTTGTCTATACAGTAAGCAATTGCTGACTAACCTTACATAAATCGTTTCATTTATGAACATGTGTAACTTCTTCATTTCAGCTTCAAGAACTGCGAGCTGCGTTCAATGGTCATTGTGGATCAAGGGTAAGCAATTGGCAATAAAGTTTCATAAAATAGAAATGATCTTTGTGAGTGAGATGTGTTCTTATGAGTACTTGTGATGTTTGAGTGCGTAGCAACCTCGGAAATGAGACCACAAACAATCATGGGAAGGAAGCGACTAATGTCTAAAGAGCAAGAGAGTTTCGTGAATTTGGTATTTTCGGTTTTTATTTATTTATTTATTTTTCTCATTATTATTAACCAGAAGTACAAACTTAGTATTTATGTTGAATCTGCTGAGACAAATATTTACTGATCATGATTATTATTATTATATTAGTAGAAGGTTTATATAATTTCACCTCAAGTAACATTTACTTTTAGAAAATATAGAATTGGTATCAGGCTATGGTGATAGAAATAATTAAATGGCTAACAAACAAGCTTTGTTGTTTATAGAACTTTATAAGGCCACTTTCCACCACTCGTTGGCATTATTGCTAAAAGGTCTCACTTTCTCTGATCAAACTGAGTTTTAATAGAGAAAAATACTTTCAGAGAGAGAAAACAACATATTTTTATCATATTATTTCTTGAATGGTTTTACAATTAGGGATCTCCACTTCTTCAATAGACGACAGAAATTAATCTAATCTAATGGTGAAGATCGATTCTCACAATCTTTTCCATATCATTCAAAATGACTCTTTAACTTCTAGGACTCTACTATATTCTAGACTCTTCTACATTATTTCAGAAAAGTACAAAAACTTAAGATTCCGAAGAAAATTCCTAAATCCCGGACCGGAACCTCTCCACCTCGATCAAAATCTCCACCATCTTGGCAATATACTTATTTTTGCCCTTAGGCTGTAATATAAAATTAATACTATATGTTCCCATTTAAAAGACATTTACCAGTTTGCCAATCTTTATCGTTTCCAAGTAATACAACTTGCTGAGTATTAGTCTTGAATCCTATCTTGTTCTGTATTCTTTTTGAAAATATAAGAAAAAACCCAAGAAAGAACTTTGCTTACGTGGAAATAACAAAAGCATCTTGAAGCATAATCCGAAACTTGTCAAAGGGAAGATTTAAATAAGTAAAAAATATTTTAAAAATCAGAAAAACTGGTTTGGAATCGTGGGGTTCAAGAAAGTATAAATACAAGTCGTCAAGTGACCTCATCTCTCTCTCCGAAATTTTCTATTGGATTTCACAAGCATAATGAGATGCATTTAAGAAGATAGAAGTAGTACTAAGATGGGTACGGAAACTTAAAACGGGACGGGAATGGATACAGAAAACGACACTTTAAAAATGATTAGATACGGGTACATTAACATTAAGGGTATGTTTTAACAAAAAAAAAACATTAAGGGTATGTTAGTAAAAATATTATAAAATAACATGATTTCAAATATAAAAAAACTAAAAACATAAAAAATAGTTTAATATATCAAATAACATAAAAATAAAGTAATCAATGACCAATTGATTTTCAAAATCAGGTTCATCTAGTGAAAGGTTCACAAACTCCAAAAATCTTGCATCTTTCATAGAAACAAACATATCTCCACCAACATCCCACATTTTTTTCTTCTTCTTCTTCATACGTATTATAATTTCGTGATAGAAGACGTAGATGTTGAGTTTTGGTATCACTTGGCCAAAACTTGAATAAGAAGTAAGACAAGGTTCAGAAGGATAAAGATTGTTAAACAAGTCAAGACAAGGCAAAAAGATAGGTTTGGGTCGACTTGAGAAATTCTAGGCCAAGTCTGGTTGTTATCGGCAACCATGCGCATATTGGAGGTGACCATGCGGGAATTATCGAGCCGGGACCAAGAATGCGCATCATGGAGTCTATCGGGTAGAAATGAGCACTATCGGGCCTATCGGCACTATCAGACAAGTCATCCATAGATCATTAGACATCAGGCGAGAACCATCAAGCCTAAGCCAAGAATGTGTATCGGACGTTCCCTCGGCAACCATCAATGTCTCTATCGGACATCACACGCAAGTGGAACTAGGCCTAAGTCGGGCATGGGCTCATATCGGCATTATCGTAGGACACAAGGCATTTGACTAGAAGCGTACGTACCAAGATATCGTGCTTCCCATGAAGGGCCAAAAGCGCTAAGTGGACCATGCGAGAATATGCGCGTAACCTGACTGACCATGCGCAGATTCTACGCATGGTTCATGAACCATGCGCAAATTCAGACCAAGTGGGTTTCTCGGCCAAATTGGACGGTCTATCTAAACCGACTTGTTTCTAGGAGCCTTTTTACCCTAAGAAGGATCCAAAAGAAGAAAAATGACCGTTGGATCATATTTGGCCGAGAATTCAACGTTATCACCTTTACACTCTCACGTGGTGTACCCGAGTGGTCCCAACATGGTCGTACAACGCGTTTTTTACTTTTGGGCGAAAAGAAAGTTATCCTCTGTTATTTTTGTTTAACATTTTAACTATTGAGGGCAAATTTAAGGTTGTCCCTATAAATGTAATCATTAGCGCCACAAAGATAAATAGAGAAAAAGTTTCTATCTTTATTCTCGCACACTCTCTCCTTAAATCTTCATACTTGGCTCAAATCCACCATGGATTGAGCTTAATATCTTCATAAAATTTCATGGTATCAGAGCGTTAAGGTTCTGTTTACCCTCAATATTCCGCATTCTCGTTACTCTCTTAGTTACTACATTCTCTCTCGGATACTATTCTCTATTCTCTAAGCTACGAATCTACTCTCATGGATATACAAAAGAACCTTGGAATTCCAGTGGTTCTCAAGGGGATAAATTACCTCTTGTGGGAAAGAACCATCAAGATCTTTCTTGGTGGTAAAGGACTATGGATTCACATAGTGAAGATCGGCCCAACCTTGAATAAGAAGCCTAAGAAAGACTCTTCCAAATCATCCAAGAAGGACACCGACAAGGATGGTGTCGAAGAAGAAGAAGAAGAAGAAGTCAAGAGACAAAGAGGCCGAAGAGGACGAAGAAGATGATGGGGCCGAAGAAGAGGAAAAATGGTTCCAAGAGGACCAAATGGTCCTCGGCTTCATGCAAACTTCCCTTGATCCATCTTTGCTTAAGGCGTACTCATACTGTGAGACACCCAAAGAGTTATGGGAAACTCTTCACAAGGTATTTGGGAACATGTCCAACTTAAGCCGAGTATATGAGGTAAAGAAGGCTATAAACAGACTCAAACAGGAGGATATGGAGTTTAATACATATTTTGGCAAGTTTAGGGCCTTGTGGGCAGAGCTTGATATGCTTCAACCATTTACTCTAGATCCTACCATCTTGAGGGAAAGAAGGGAACAAGACAAGATCTTTGCTCTTCTTCTCAATCTCAATGGTGGGTATAAGGATCTAGTGAAACATATCCTATGGGCAATTAAACTTGGGTCTTTAGAAGATGTATGCTCCCAAATCCAGAAAGAACAAGGGCCTATACGATGAGAAGAATTGGGACCATCTAAAAGATTTGTCCACATCTACATCGGATAGAGCCGAAAATCTTAGAAGAGTATTAGACACCTTAGGGGTTCTCAATCAAGATAAGACCTCTACAGGTCACACTGAAGAACCAAATGTGCCTCATGAAGGAGGAACTCAAGAACCCAAAAACACCCATCTTGATCATGAAGGGGGGAATCAAAGTGACTCAAATGAATCCTCAAGTCATTTGGAATCACTCGGTCATGATCAAGGGGGAGTCTTTCAAGACCAAGAACCTGACCAGGAGGAACAAGAACAACAATCTCAACCTCCTTAGCAGCCAACACTTAGAAGGAGTACAAGAATAAAGTATCAACCTTCACATTGGGGGAACACTCGAGTGTACTACAACAGTAAGGTCGTAGCACATCCTATTCAAAGTGTGTGTTCCTTGTCAAGCTTTCCAAAGGACCATCAAGCTTTTGTGAACAAGATTGATCAAGCCTTAATCCCAAGATCATATGATGAAGCGGTTAAGGTTAAAGATTGGATACTGGCCATTGAGAATGAACTCAAGGCTATGGAAAATAATGAAACTTGGAAAGAAGAAGTACTCCCGAAAGGAAAGAAGGTCGTAACTTCAAAATGGGTCTTCACCATTAAATACAGCGAAAATGGAGAGATTGAAAGGCACAAGGCGAGACTAGTGGCTCGTGGCTTTACTCAAACCTATGGAGAGGACTACCTAGACACTTTTTCTTTGGTGGCCAAGCTTCATACGGTAAGGGTTATCTTTGCCTTGGAAACTAATATTTCTTCGGATTTGTGGTAGATAAACGTGAAAAATGCATTCTTACAAGGAGACTTGGAAGAAGAGGTCTACATGCGTCCACCACCAGGACTAGAAAGAAGTGTTGGCCAAGGGAAAGTGCTCCGGATTAACAAGGCCATATATGGCCTAAAAAATCACCTAGAGCTTGGTATCACAAACTAAGCTCTACTCTCATTTCACAAGGGTTTATCAAATCAAAAGGAGATCATACTCTATTCACCCTTCATAGCGAGAGAGGTAAAGGGGTCATCCTTATTTATGTGGATGATATCATCATCACAGGAGATGACAAGGTAGGAATCCAAATGATCAAAGATCATCTTAAAATTGTGTTTGATATAAAAGATTTAGGAGAGTTGAAGTATTTTCTTGGCATAGAAGTTTGTAGATCATCTAATGGTCTGTTTTTGTCCCAAAGAAAATATACTCTTGACTTACTAAGTGAGACAGGAAAACTTGGACTAAGCCTTGTAGGACTCCTCTTGAAGATGGCTACAAAGTCATAAGGGATGGGGAGATTGAGGATCAACCATTTGAAGGTCATCACCAATACCGAAGACTTGTGGGTAAGTTGATTTATTTGACTATCACTCGTCCTGATATTTTCTTTGTTGTGAACCAGGTGAGCCAACACATGCAAAGGACTGAGAGACATCATTGGAACATGATGGAACGGATCTTGAGGTATCTCAAAGGAGCTCCTGGCCGAGGTATTTGGATGGGTTGTAACAAGAGTAGTGAGATCGTAGGCTACTGTGATGCGGATTGGGCAGGAGACCAGACTGATAGGAAATCTACCACCGGTTATTGTACTTTTATTAGAGGCAACCTTGTTACATGGAAAATCAATAAGCAAAAGATCGTATCATACTCTAGTGCTGAAGCAGAGTATAGAGCAATGAGGAAATTGACAAATGAATTGGTATGGCTCAAGGGGCTTCTCAAGGATATTGGCATAGAATCCGAGGATCCAATCACAATGCATTGTGATAACCAGGCGGCGATACACATTGCATCAAACAGTGTGTTTCAAAAAAGGACTAAGCACATCGAGGTGGATTGTCACAAAGTTAGAAAGTGTGTTGATCAAGGCATCATACAACCATGCTACACAAGGAGTTCAGACCAATTGGCTAATATTTTTACTAAGGCAGCAAGTGTTCAAATTTGTGAGTTCATCCATGGTAAATTTGACTCACAAACATTCTTCAAGAATGACTTCTCTAGCCGTGAAGCTTTGTACTCTTTTTCATTTAGGGAGCTTTGTTCCACGTGGTTTTCTCTCTATTGGTATTAATGAGGAAAAGTCTTTGCGGTTCCAAGTTCAATCAATAATCTCGATTGAACTTGAGGGGGAGTGTTGAGTTTTGGTATCACTTGGCCAAAACTTGAATAAGAAGTAAGAAAAGAGTTCAGAAGGATAAAGATTGTTAAACAAGTCAAGACAAGGCAAAAAGATAGGTTTGGGTCGACTTGGGCAATTCTAGGCCAAGTCGGGTTGTTATCGGCAACCATGCGCATATTGGAGGTGACCATGCTGGAATTATCAAGCCGGGACCAAGAATGCGCATCATGGAGTCTATCGAGTAGAAATGAGCACTATCGGACAAGTCATGCATAGATCATCAGACATCAGGCGAGAACCATCGAGCCTAAGCTAAGAATGTGTATCGGACGTTCCCTCGGCAACCATCAAGGTCTCTCTCGGACATCACGCGCAAGTGGAACTAGGCATAAGTCGGACATGGGCTCATATCAGCATTATTGTAGGACGCAAGGCTTTTGACTAGAAGCATACGTACCAAGGTATCGTGATTCCCATGAAGGGCCGAAGGCGCTAAGTGGACCATGCGAGAATATGCGCGGAACTTGACTGACCATGCGCAGATTCTTCGCATGGTTAATGAACCATGAGCACATTTGGACCAAGTGGGTTTCTCGGCCAAATTGGACGGTCTATCTAAACCGAATTGTTTCCATGAGCCTTTTAACTTTAAGAAAGATCTTGAAGAAGAAAAATGACCGTTGGAGCATATTTGGCCGAGAATTCAACCTTATCACCTTTACACTCGCACGTGGTGTACCCTAGTGGTCCCAACATGGCCGTACAACTCGTTTTCTACTTTTGGGCGAAAAGAAACTTATCCTATGTTATTTTTGTTTTACATTTTAACTATTAAGGGCAACGTTAAGGTTGTCCCTATAAATGTAATCATTAGCGCCGCAATGATAAATAGAGAAAAAGTTTCTATCTTTATTCTCGCACACTCTCTCCTTCTATCTTCATACTTGGCTCATATCCACCATGGATTGAGCTTAATATCTTCATAAAATTTCAATAGATTGTTGTGGATCTAAACCAAATCTTGAGGATGATTTGGGTTCAACTTGTTTCTTCTAAGTGAGTGAATGAATGAGTAAGTACTCCAATTACGCTCAGCACAAGAACATGAAATAGAATGTCCAAGCAACTTTAAAGCTAAATCTTGGAGGAGAGGAGATTGAACACCAAAAGTATCCCACCAACTCTTAGGTTCTATAGTGGATATCATCGAAATGCATTTTAAATCCCAAAAAGGACCATTTTTCATTCAGAACAACGCATTTCCTTCCAAAATTTTAATATGCTCGTCATCATTGGAAAATAATCTCCAAAAGCACTTTATTCTCTCACGTGAAGTTTTTCCATCTCTATGTGGACCAGTTCTTGTTGGATCCTCACTTAGCCATACTTCACTATAAAATATACAACGTAAAAATATAACAATATATATATATATATATATATCAGCTACAGGAAACAATTTAAGAGAAGAAAACTTATTGAAAATTGTTAGCCTCATATTATGCTTCATAATGAAATTTTTTATTGCGAGTGCACCCCCATGAATATCTGATATCCAATTACACTTCTCATATGTTGTTTCATTCCCTTGATTATTTTTTGATGTACATATATTCTTCGAAGCAAGGTTAAGGGTATGAACAACACATGGTGTCCACCTGACACAATCGCCACCGCTTTCTTTTACCAAGAGTCTTTCAATGGTATGAACTTCCTCTCAACATTGTTCTTCTCTTTCACTAGCAAAGTCGTTGTCAACTTATTATAACCAGGAGATACATCACCATCTATATTGTACTTAGTAGCAAACTCATCGGATTTAATGTAGGATGGATTTCTTGCAAGATTAAATAGTAAACCTCCAGTATAAAACATTCTTATAATTTATTCATGCAACTGATCTCTCAATCTAATACCAAACACTCTCTCAAGAGGTGAAGAGTTTGACTTTCTTTTCTTTGTGTTTTCGGCTTCACTCGGCAAAGAAACTTCTCTTGGTCCTTATTCACTTTTCTTCTTCTCAAATTCATCTTCCAACCTCTTCATTTCAAGTATTGGATTCCTAGTTGTTTTCTTACATACAAAAACACCAAAGATTTTCATCCCAAGTAAATACGCTCTTACTCTAGAATATGAGCCACTTTTTACTTCATTGAAAATATTACAAGGAAAAGTCCAAGTTTCTTATACTAATCCTTTTTTAGTTTAGTCACATAATTCCACAACGGAAGTTGTCCACTTTTATTTAAAGAATAAGTAGGTTCATTATTACCCTGTTCTTGAAACATCATAAAATCTATGATAAAAATTTATAATATTTGCATACAATTTTGAGAAGTGATTGACACATCATAAAGTTAAGACATTGTAATGATGATTAACAATGAAAAGCAAAAAATAAGTATTGAAAACTTGAAAAGTGAAAATTGGAAACTATGATGGAGAAGAGTTAACGATTGTGAAAACTATGATAAGAAAACAACATACCTGTTTTCATAAGAAGAATAAGAACTTGAGAAATTAAGAGATAACGATGTCAATGACAGAAGCTAGAAGTTCAAAAGTGACACACGTCGATTAGGTTTTGGTACTTGAAGTTTTTCTTTTTTTCGTTAACAAAGTTTCCTTTTCTTTTCTTTAATTAGATTTTCCAATTTTGTTTTGTAATGGAAAATTGATGAAAAAGAGGTAACATTATGGAAAATTTTTTGGAAACGTTCCGGAGCCGTTATGAAAATGTCCCTATTTGAAAAAGATATACCACCTAAGCCGAGACATTATGGAAACGTTTCTACGATGTCCCCATACCCATGTAGAGTACCAGATACGACATAGAAATGGCGTCCCCGTGCATCATAGATAAAATCATAACAAAGGTCTTTAAAAGCATGAGATTAGAACATGAGATATCTCAATCTCTCTTTACGCTCTCCGGTGAGGAGACATTTGCAATTCCTACTAGGTGACGCGTTTTAGCTTCTCTAGTAGGTCATCATTTTTGCTACATGCAATCTTTCTCCTTTGATTTTCATGTCAGTCGACATCTTAAATTTCTTTCTTCTGTCAGTCTCTCTACTCAATTTCTTTCCTTCTCCTTATATGTCTCATTTAGTCATCCATTCATGCATATACAACTCTCGCTTTCTTCCTTATTCTTTGTCTCTATCTGTGATTTTCCCCTTTCCTATAACCATGTCTTGTGATCTTTGGCGCCACATGCAACACATTTCTCTCGTATCACACATGTAACCAATCCGTCTCACACCTGGCACCCATCGAACTCTGGATCATAACAATTGTTTGATTCTAATGCTTCGTGGAGTGAATCCAGATCAATAAAATCTAATGGGTGTGAAAAATAACTTACCACGTTCTTGGTGGCTGCATGATCGTGTCCCGACAACATCAACGATGATGGTTCTATACAGGTCTTCTTCCCGATTATCTCTCTACCTTCTCTTTCTGGGTTCAAATCTATGGTATTCCAAATGGTTTCCGTTCCTAAAAAGTGGTTGGAGATATTTCCAAAGAACTCGGTCACATGGAAGGTTACCATCTTGTTGAATCCACTAAAGACTCGAAGGCTAAAGTGTGGGCTCGCATAAAAATTCCGGTTGATGCACCTCTCTCTTTTGTTCAAACGATTTATTTGGAAGAAGGGGTAAAACTGATAACAAGATTTTTAAGTGTGTAAATAAATGTATCAATTCCTATCACAGTATCATGCTATTGTAGTATAGATAGGTGTGTTTTTATCTAAAAAGTCATAAATGAACAGAACATGTAGTAAGTAAAACATGAAATAGGTACTAACATCCATTGGCAAATATTAAGTGTAAACAGCAACTAAAACGCAAGCAAACGAGAATATGGGGTAAAATGCAATCAAAAGGGAAACAATTCGTAAGGATGGGGGTAATTGACCAATGATCCTCCCTGAACTACCTAGAAACCTAACATACCTCAGGCAATGAACTAATCCCTTGACATCAAATTCATAAACAACCAAGTCCAATCTCTTGATAAATGATTTCAACCTAAGCAATCACCAGACCTAACTCTCGTTAACGGTACACTACCTAGCAAACATGAAGAACCAATCTACTAAAGCCAATAAGCACCCTAAACATCCAATTTCTTAGGCTAGGTATGCAAATCTCTGAAATCACCATGTTTAGACATTTCATGAAATAACTTTTGGGTGCTGAAATGTCCAATATTAGATTTCAGTTGATCAGAAAGAAATAAGCATGAAGAGCAGTGAAACATAAGGGATCCATAAGCAATCAAACTTAGGCATCTAGGAAGAACAAGAAATCAACACTAGTCTACCCCATCCTCAAGAACCTAGGGTAACTACTTACTACACATGATGGGTATGAAATCAGGAAAAACAGAAAACATTACTTCTAAATAAAAAATTGAGATCAAAACTCAAACTGTGAAGAACAATAAGAATAGAAAGTCAGAGAACTAGAGGATGATGATCAAGACGAAAAATCAGAGATGCAGATGATGAAGATCATCAACAACAAGAACACCAACCCAATAAAAACATGGTTCTAATGAAACAGTAATAAAACCCTAAAATGGTGATCAAGACAAAAACGAGATTAGAAGCATAAAACAGTAGATCAATATGCACCAAACAATTCACAACCTTAAACTAAACATGAAAATGAAGAAATCAGAAACTAAACATAAACTTCATAAGAAAATGGGTTTGATCATCAAGAGCAACAAAGGAAAACATAGAGAAAAGAAACCTAAGATAAAAATTCAAAATGGAAACAAATAAAGCTTAGTGCAAAAAGAGCCGTTTCTAGGGTTTACATAGTGTCCTAGAAAAAACCCTAAAAAAGCTAAAAGATAAATGTCTAAAAATCCCAAATAGTTATTTTTAACCCGAAATAGGGTCATCTTGGTTTGGGTCATCGGGTCGGAATGATGAGCAGCTCGATGTGGTCGAGCTCATCCTACTTAAAAAAAATTTAGCCATACTCATCAAATTCACTCCATATCAGTCCCATCCTCCACAATGCATTCATATTCATTTACTTCTTTAACATTCATTAAACATGAACCATGGATCAAGTCATGCACATTCATTGAACTCATTTGGCTAAGGGACTGGTTAAGGGATAAAAATGACCCCTTTATGCATTGGATAACATTTCATAACAGGGTTCTCCCAAAAAGGAAATGAGCTTTAGCAGAAGGCTAAAGGTAAGAACACTTAGATGCATACAAGAACAAAATCCCATATACCCAAAGCCATTAAAACTAAAATTTTCCTGATTCTAAACCCGGTAGGAGACCCTAATTCTACCCTTTTAAATTTTGAAGTGATCTTACTTGTACACGTTTTTCCTTTTTTTCATCTTTTCCTTAACTGTTCTTATGAGAGCTTTCTTTCTTATTTGATTTCTAGCGGATTTGGGGACTTACTGATTTTAGTGCCTATGGTTTCTTATCTTTTTGTGCCTTTTCACTAACTTCTTGGGTTTTTACCCTTTTCTTTACTTGTCAATTCTTTTTCTGTTTATGCACTAACCATATTTTTCATATCTTCTTCCCCCAAACCCCTTACTAGACCATTCTATTTTCTTTTTGTTTTCCATTCCTCCCCTAAAGTTCATAACCATACCCTTTCTTTTACCAGCTTCCCACATGTTTTCTCCCTTTTTCAAGTCAACCACGATATCCAGAATCAAACACCACCTAGTTCTATCTAGTCCAAAAATCATGGACTAGAACTACATGAGATTCTATTCCTGTCAGTTCGAACCTAAAAATTTCTACAAAGCTCACTCCATAAAAGACCTGACACTCAGTAATAAATTCATGGTTTGAAAGAAGGCAAGGTTCAAGGGTGGGAAGTCTATTTGGATTAACAAGAGTGGTGAAATGGTAGAAGATAATCCAAACATGTATATGTTATCCATGAGTCCAAATCCAGCACAAACATGATAATTAAACGTCAATTTCAGGCTCTAATAAATATACGTAAACTTCATGTCACAACATGCTTCAGAAAAGAAAGGATCAAGAAATTTCACATTCCAAATATGGTGCAGTCTTACTTCAAATTTAATAGAATGTATTAGACAACTAATAACTAGGTCATTGATACTACCTAAGAAAACAACATACTTACAAGGTTACTTTCATCCTAGTTCCCTATGCAGATGCAGATGACCAACTTATAGTTCTAACAACCTAAATGCAACTACATGAACACTCTATTTTTGAAAACATTTTTTGAAATTTTTTCCAGATTTTTATGTTTTTTCTATGTCTTAAATGCTATGCATGAATTGAGATCAAGAAATAAGAACAAAGGCTTCATTAAATAGCTCGTAAACCTTCCCAAAAACTCGAATTACACAGTCTCTTGTGTAATCCCAATTTTCAGGAGTGTTTAGGAGGGTGACAAAAAACAAAGCAGAAAACACACTTATAAAAAGATGAAAACAAAAATTATAAACAAATGCAAATGAAATGGATTATACAATGGTCAGGTGGAGATGGACCTCAGTTATTCCCAGTTTGGGAGTTGGATGAATCCTCATCCTGGGAGAGGGTTGAAAGATTGTCAGAAAAATATTCTAGGGTTGTCATTTCTGAAGCGATTTCCCTTGTGTTGGAGGTGTCGTGGATGAAAGATAAATTCGCACGTCTTTTGAAAGTGGTTTGCCGATGCCCTAAACTGGTAGCAGAATTGATTACCTATCTCGCCCACTATAAACTGAATCTCAGTCAGGTAATTGATGCCCTGAACTAGGCTGTCCTATGGTGTGAAGAAAAATTGGCGCTATCCACCCTCCGATTCTTACTTGAGGTGCCGTACTTGCTCTTGTGACCCAGCTAAGGTCTTTAAACTTCAACAGCTTCTGCAAGAATATCTTCAGGGGCAGGGTCTTGCTTCAATGACGTTAGGAAATAAGGTTTCATCCTGTAGGGTGTTGCGGACATGTTGGTAGATGCCCATCCGCAAGAAATCCATCTCCTATGCCAAGATATTGCTGGTATCTTGTCGAGAGAAAAGCGAGTTGGCGACAATTTGATTTACATATCTAATCGCCGGGTGACGGATGCATGCGTTGTTGGTCCTACCTACCAGGAACTTCTTGGATCCTATTACATCCCAAATAAGCTCTATCTCTTCTAGAGCATTCTTAAATTCGTCTGGTTGAAACCTTAGGCATTAGAAACCGTAAATAGCATCCAATAGAACGAAACTGAATCTCTCAGGTTTGCCATTCTAATGCTTGAAGGTTATGAAACATCCCCCATTTTGATCACCTTCCCACCCCTCAGAGTAGAATACTTCTAAAGAGGCTAGGAACATGAATGTCTGTTTCTGGCGAGCGTTATGTTCCATTCCAAGCTTACTTGATATCCTCATGTACTCCAATATGTCCTTGACTTGTTCGAGGATGCTAAGCTTTCCCAAGATGTCTAAATTTGGGAATGTTGACTCTGCGAAGTCGACTTGCATCAGCGTCCTGTATATCTCCTCAACTGAAGGTTCACTCGAACTGCTGGGCGTTCCTCTGTTTGACATGGTGATTTCTGTTGTAAAATAAATTAGTCGCTAAGATATTCTATATGAAAAAGAAATTGAAGGACTCTCTCAAAGGTAAAACCCAAAATCACGTATAGTCAAAATGGATGTTTTTAAACCTTCAGAACTTACTTTCAAAGGTTAAGGAGCCAAAACCTTCAGGAACAGAGCTAATTTTTATTTCCGAAACAGAATCAAAACCGAGTTTTAAGGATTTCAAATCAAGTTTGTATGAGTTTAAGAGCTAAAAACCGAGTTGGATGACTCTAAAAACCTTTGTGCAAATCCGTTGAATCTTGAAACCGCAGGTAAAGCAAATGAAACAACAGAGAAATTGATTATGAAAGAGTAAAGGCTGTATAAGAATGATGAGAGTATAAGAGAAGTAGTGAACTCCCTTATATAGAGTGATGGTCCAAATGTTCACGTGGAGGAGAATTTTTGTTGAAGCTTGTGGATGTTAAGTGAAGTAAAGCTTTGTGGAGGATAAGTAAATGTGAGTTATGTGGATGAGGTTTAAAGAGTAGATAACAAGGAGACATTTCTTTGGCATAGTGTGGGTATTGGAAGTGATGTTTTCGAGTGAGTTGGCAAGTTGATCACGTTGGTTGCTTGGCTTGATCAAGGTTTTGGCTTATTGGCTCTATCAAAGCTTTGTTGCATGGCTAGATGGAACATTGGCTCTATGTGAAACTTGCGTCATGGCTCGATGGAACGAGTCGATGGAATGTTGGCTTGATGTGAAACTTGCGTCATGGCTCGATGAAAGGGTGTTGGTGCGGCTCGATCAAGGCACTGGAAGGGCTCGATCGTTCGGCTCGATGTGCACATTTCCCGTGGCTCGAGCAAAAGTCAATTCACGGCTCGATGACACTTGGAAGTGGCTCGATCAAAATTTTCGCGGCTCGATCAAAACTTAAACATGGCTCGATCAAGGCTTGATCACATGTTAATTCGGTTTGATCAAATTTTTGTTCGGTTGATCAAAAACTTAAGTTAATCCCGTGTTCTTGTTTTCTCTTTGCCAAATGCCCAAGACACGACCCTAGGGTACCTAAAACACCAAAACCAAATAAAAACTTAAATGCATTAAAAGTAGGACTTAAACATAAATTTAAAGACTTTATATATACAAGGATAAACATGAGACTTCCTCCCAAGTGAGCTTGTTTATAGTCACTAAGCTTGATTTCTTGTTTAAGATCTAGTGACCATGAGACGGTTCCCCAAGGAGAACCGATGTTCTTTCACCAGGTCTTCATCCTGGACTGATCTTTTCGTCATTGTGCGTGTAGATTTGGTAGTTCAATTTCGACCCTTTACCAGGTTCCACAACAAGTATGATTGCTCCACCAGGCATAATTTCCTTGATGATGAAGTTCGTGGAGAATTTTGGGTTCACATCCCCTAGATAGTTCTTGAGCCTTGGGTTGAGTAGAAACACTTGATCTCGACTCTTTATTTCCATTGTTGGGCATGAGGATCAAAACTGTTTTCAGAATAGGGCATTCCCGAAGTTAATATCTGAGGTGAGATGTGCTCGAACTGGTGCTTGAGCTCAGAATCTGCCTCTCCTGAAGTGGGCAGTTTGCTCTAATCCATTGTTATTCCTAGTTTTCTTGTTTCCTCTAACTTTTCAGAAACTCTTGCATCTGGTTATTTGACAATCCTAAATGCATCCTGATGCTCTGAACCTTGTTCGAGCCCTTCTCCAACTAATCCTCCAATGAATCGCTGCTTGAGTACCCTTCTTCATGGTTTTCCTCATCCATCTCATTGATAGAGAATAGCTACCCTTGGATCGTAGGTTTCTTTGGTTTATCCTTGATGTTAAAGATCATCCTTGTACGCTTCCCTAAGTTCAATCTGACGCTAACTAGCTTCTCCAGCCATGACTCTTGGGTCAATTCAATTCCCAGTCGTATGATGGTGTCAAAACCCCCCTCATTAGGATTTCACCTTAGCTAGTAGTATTGTATTACCTAACTCAGCATGTATTAACCTAGCGCACGATATGACTGAGGTCGACGAGAAAAAAACCTGAGAAAGAAGTGACCGAGTCTCAACCACTCCGTACTTCTCGGGATACACCAAGATTTTGGGCACGAGGAGGTGTAAAAGTAGTGGGAATATAAAAACAGAAGCCCGAAGTGTCCGACAGCCCCAGTTAGAATCGGAGCAAAACTCATGAGTATAAGTAGGATAACTATAAGAGAGAAAGGGATCTTCTTCTTATTTTTTCTAACTTCTTACTTGAACATTTTTTTCTTGTATGCAAGTTCGAGCTTAAAAAATCTTATTGATCAATACAAATTTTATTCCATACAAATTTAAGTTGTGTTTAATCCTTATTAAGCAAAAAGTTGACTAATTCTTCATAAAAATATATCTATAAATTTGCTTTGTGGATTCTAACATCCACAAATTGGCGCCGTCGGTGCGGAGTTTACATATTTTCTAACGCAAAAGAAAAACTACAATCAGATCCATCACTACCATGGTCGAAGAACTAACACCGCAACCGGATGGATATACAAGCACGATCCAAGCATTTCGCCAATCCATGTAATCCATGAAGTAGAGGCTAGAGATCCTAGACGCCCTAAATCAATCCCTCCTCGATCGGCTTGACAAATGGTAAAGGAATCCACAGATCAAACCAAGGCAATAACTAAACGTCTCGATCAAACACCCTCAGCACGTCAACGATCGCTATGGAATTTGGTTCGGCGATACCCCATCTTCGAGGAGCATTCCAGAAGATTGACATTTACTCCAACCCCAAACTCAATTAGTATTCATACACACCGCTCCGACACTACAGAAACCCTGTCAAATGAAAACTCTTGGGATGAAGACTCCATTTTGATGGGTAATTAGTCTCAGGACAACCCCGAACAATCAAATCACACCGAGCACACCGAGGGCTCAAGAAACAAGAGGGATCACGTCGACCTATCCGAGGGCTCATACGAAGATTCCGACGAGTACAAGGAGGACTATTGTAACCCCACTTCTCAACCATATAGGTGACCTCAGCCTTCGATCCAAGAAATCCAAGAGATGAAAAACTTTCTCCAAGAGGTCGTCCGAAAGATGAACTCTAAGGTTCACCAGGCGATTAGTTCAGCCCTCGAGTGAAACTGACTAATGGAGGAGACGCTCTGCAACCCATATACCCTCCACATAAAAACGCCAAAGTACGAAACCCTGGGGAAATAAAAATCCCTTTTTACGTGGGGGAAACAGACCCCAGCGTGTACATGACAACATTCCGCATAGCAGTCGGTCGAGCGAAAATTGATGAACACGAAAAGGACGCAGGGTACTGCCAACTCTTCAGCAAACACTTCCAAAGACCAGCGCTCACATGGTTCTCCCAACTGCATGAGGGGTCGGTCCACTATTTTAACTACATGAGTTTGATGTTCATAACGAATTACTCAGTATACATCAAGAGAGACATCTCAAATGCCGACATGTGGAGTATGACCCAGGGACCAAATAAACCCCTCCGACAATTTATTGACCGGGAGGTGATATCTTGAGTCGTGGTAACCGATAACGCTGCCATTGCTGCCCTCAAAAATATGGCCTGGGGCGAATCAAAATTCCGAAAGGATTTGATACTGAACCCTCTGGCAACCATCGATGACGCATGCACAGAGGTAAGTTTTCGCACGAATAGAGGAAGACCTGATCTAAATGCGAAAAAGGAGCCAGGAGAAAATTTCAACAAACAAACCAGCCGCCCCTAGGCGTAGTTCCCCAGCATGAAATCAAACCTTTTACGTCGGGAAGCCCAAAACTGGTCTGTGGAACCAATGGAAACGATTCGAGGAACAAGGAAATACCAAAAAACACTGTGATTATCACAACCAAGACGATCATTCGACTGAGGAGTGTAGGAGCTTCAAGTCTTTCCACTTTGCAAAATACCAATTAGGCGAGCTAGTATAGCCTAGCCAGGCTAAGGATGAAAGTACCCAATCCAATACAACAGAACTAAAAGAAGAAGCCAACCCTCTAAAATGAGCTCAGGAAGAACTGTCGTAGCTGGCACCAATCCCGCCATTTAAGTAACAGTTCAACATGAGCATGGGAAACCACTAATGTGGTTTGAACTTGATTACATCAATCAAATCATATGAACGGAAGGGCGCCTCTTGAGAGAGATAGCAAACTAAAACCCAGGAGGCTGGAGAACCTATTATTCGACGAGATGGACACAACGGGTCTCGACCTCCCCCATGCTGATCAACTGGTCATCAATCTGATCCTAGAGGATTATGAAATCGCGAGGGTACTCGTAGATACCGGAAGCTTAGTAGACCTAATTTTCAAGGAGACGTTAGCCAAAACAAACATCGACCTGTCATGGATAGAATGACCCCCTATGCCCTTACTTGGTTTCACAAGTGAAACTGCCATGACATTGAGGACGATCAAACTACGCATGCACACAGCAGGAGTATCCATGATTATCAAATTCATAATAATGGATCGACAACAAAATCTTTGAGATGCCCTGGATAAACGCGATGAAGGCCATGCCTTCCACGTACCACCACTGCGTCAAGTTACTTACCAAGGAAGGAATCAAAATAATCAAAGGGAGCCAAAGTTCAATATGAGCTTGTTACTTAGCTGAATTACAACTCAGAAAGAAAGTTTTATAGCAATTACAGATCGGGGAACCAGCCATCCCAGAAACTCTAAGCTACGAGGAGCCCAAACTAGACGAAGTAACACAATACTGTATCAGTCCAGATTTCATAGAACGCTGCGTCAGAATACGTTCCAAGTTGAGAAAATATAAAAGATGACCAGATCAATTTCCTCAAGGAGAATAAACACACTTTCACTTGGAACACGACAGACATGCCCGGAATAAGTTAGACATAATGTTCCACGAGCTAAATGTTGACCCAATTTACAAACTTGTAAAGCAGAAGAAATGCAAACTAGGTGCTGAACATGCTCAAGCAGTTCGAGACGAGGTGGAAAATCTGTTGGGTGGAGGATCCATCACCAAAGTGAAATACCCGAACTGGCTGGCCAACCCCCATGGTGGTCAAGAAAAAGAATAGAAAGTTGAGAGTATGCATGGACTTCACAGACTTAAATAAAGCATGCCCCAAGGACAACTTTCTGCTACTAAACATAGACCAGCTAATCGAAGCCACAACAGGTTAGAAACTTCTTTCGTTTATAAACGCTTTCTCCAGCTACAACCATATACTCATGTATCCTGACAACAGAGAAAAAATAGCATTTCTCACCGACAGAGGCATATACTGTAATGCCATTCGGCCTGAAAAACACCGGGGCCACCTACTAGAATTTGGTCAACAAGATGTTCTCTGAACAGCTTGGGAAAATAATGGATGTATATATCGACGACATGCTTGTCAAATCTTCTGACGAGGATGATCACGTGGGCGACCTACGCGTCTATTACCAAATCTTGAACACCTATGGGATGAAGTTGAATCCGGCTAAGTGTAATTTCGCGGTTGCCTCAGGGGAATTTCTTGGCTATTTGGTAACTAAAAGAGGCATTGAAGCTAACCCTAAACAAATCAACGCACTGCTAAGAATGTAGTCACCCAATAACACAAGGAAAATACAAAGACTAACAGGCCGAATAGCAGCCCTAACCCGATTCATATCTAAGCCAACGGACAAATGCCTACCATTTTACAACCTCCTATAGGAGAATAAGAAGTTAGTATGGAATGAAGAATGTGAGCAGGCATTCAAAGAATTGAAGAGCTATTTGATGACGCCCTTCGTCTTATCCAAGCCACAAGAAGGGGAAACCATGTTCCTATACATCGTAGTATCATCGTACACTGATAGACTCAGGTTTTAGATCTTAAATCTATACTATAAAGAACAAATCTTTGTAGTATAGTAAAGGGTCGATCCCACAAAGACCAGACAGTACGACTCTCAGTTAAAAATCAATTCTAACTAAGACAAGATAAAAGAGAGAATGTTTTTAAAACGATTTAAAAGTAAAACGAATGATTAAAAAGCAAATGTAAATCAATAGAATAAAATGCTAGGAGATAGGGAAGTTCCACATGTATTCAGGTCCGAGGTTCAGGTTTGACAAGCAAGATTAACAATGAAAATAGTTCTCAACTCAAAAGACATCAATAGACTAATCTCCTACCGAAGTATTAGACCCCTATGATAGAATTTCTGAAATAAAGACTAACTTTCTCTCGGAATCTTAGATCTCTAAAACAGATAATTAAATCATGCAATGATTACATATTTGATATGTTCATAAGCATTCTAAGACAATACTCCCGCAAGCAAAGATACTTATTCATCTAGACTAAATCAGATGAGATAAACCAAATCCCTTTGTATTTACTAACCTAAAATCATGAACTAGGTGATCAGGATTATTCAAACAATAATAATAAATCTAGACTAAGAACCTAACAATTTAATCCCATTAAAGTCAAATCCTAACCATCAAAACCTGTTTTCCCTAGTAAATTCCTAAAACCTAACAAGGAGACTACTCAGACATAGTCAAGAAATCAATATACATTATTTGAGAAACCATATTCAAAACCAGAATTTAATTAAAGTAAATAGAGAGAGTTCAAAATTCTTCTCCAAAGTACAAGTATCAGATTCCTCTCTCTCAGAAAATAAAACTGTGTTCTGGTCTGTGGTGTTTCTTGTTATACTGTGTTATTGGTGTTGTGAAAATAAATCTAAGCTTCTGACTTATATAGAAGTTAAAAGAGTATAAAACCTAAACCTAAAAACCTATGATAAGTCTTGAGGACGGAAATATCTTTTTAGCAAACTTCATTAATCCTCGAGCATTCAGATTGATCGATCCAAGTGTGGATCGATCGATCCAAACTTACCTAGATTCGGCAGTCTTCAGGATCGATCAATCCATGTGTGTATCGATCGATCTCTTCAACCACGTGTTGCACATGCTTCTTCTGCGAGACAACTTGATCAGTCTTCAGTAAAATCGTCATAACTTCTGATTGCCTCAATGGATTGACCTTAAATAACTTTAATATCAAAGCTAACTCAAGTGGCCAGTTTGAGTTAAAATCTCAATCCATTCCATTCCTAGCAACATCTCCAAATGTCGATCAACTTCTGGCTCTTCTGCGGAACTCTACTTCTACATTCATCAAATTGTATCCACTTTGTGCATAAAACCACCTTTTTGCTCCAGCATGTCTAAAATACCTAGAATCATGAAAATATACCAAAAAACACTTAGAAAAAACTCGAATGATGATAAATAGCAAGTGTAAATACTCACTAAAAGTCATCAAAATCGAGTGGTATCAATTCCCCTAGACTTAGATCTTTGCTTGTCCTCAAGTGAAGCAAGACCCAATCTGGAGAAAAGGTTTTGAAACCACACAAGAACTCTCAAAATCTCAGCAACCTTAAGCATAGATATCAAAACTTAAAAGACATCGAACCTAAACAACCATTACGTAAGAACTATTCACCACCACATGACTAAAAGCATGTTTCCTACTCTAAATCCACCATCAATCAAACTATCGAATAATCTCAACCAGCTCATTGAGTTCAATTTGATTAGAATAGATGTATTCTTACCTATGTGGTTTTGAGTCAATGCACACAAGCACCTCTTCTATCAAAGTGTCCATACCAAACAGAGCATCCAACGACTTCTGGTCCTGACCCTCTTTCCCTCTTTCTCTCTTCTTTTTGAAAGATTCGCACTTTTATGCGTTTTTCTTTTCCCCTTTTTTTGAAAGATTCGCACTTTTCTGCGTTTTTTTCTTTTCTATATTTTTTTCTTACTGCTTTTTCAAACAGCCCGGCAATGACTACGGACTTCTAAGTCACGCTTTCAACTCTTTTTCTAAACCGGTTTTTCTGAATAGAGGGAGAGAAAGGATCTTTATCATACTGAAAGAACTTGTCGGTTTTATAAAACACTGAAGAGCAAGACACTTAGCTTTCAAAGTATCTTACTACCACAAGCAAGAGAAGTTAAGTTTAGTATTAAGTCCTATCATGGCAGAGCTAGCATCAAATCATCAACAATCCAAAAGATCCAGACTTTCGAAAACAAAACAATCAGCAATGGGGTTCTAATCCTAAACATATCAGTTAAATTTAAGCCATTAATCTAAAAAGATCAATACTATACTCACACTAGGCTGGTTATTGTCATAGATTCTGGTCATTGTTCCTTCGACTCGACTACATAAAAACCAAAAATTTTTGAAAATTTTCACCAAACTGATGAAACATCAAAAAGACATAAAATATGATTAGTAATTATACTCCCTCCCCCAGACTTAAATCACACCGTCTAGGTGTGAAATAAACCCAAGAGAAGGAATAATGACCAGAATAAATAGGCAAAGTAGTTTACAAGAATTTCAGTACTTACCTGAAACAAAGATCGGCTGAAAAAAATTTTGTACGATGGATCGATTGATCCCTAGACGGATCGATCGATCTCTTATTACGTAAAAGTTTCATGGGCATGGATCGATTGATCCATAGACGGATCGATCGATCTGGATGTCCGACCTAATATTTTTGAATTTCTTGAAACATCGTTCAAACTCAAAACTAAATATTAATAGGTTAGTTAACTAATTAGGACTGCCTCTAAACAAAAACCAAATAAAATATTTCAAATTAGTGGGTTGCCTCCCACTCAGCGCTTTAGTTAACATCTATAGCTAAACTCACTTACATCCTATGCTGAATCTGGTTCAGCTCCAATAGAGGCTATTGTTCTTCCATCTTTTTCTGATATTTGCAGCTTCAACATCTTATTCATTGTTGCCTTCCTGAATTCCTTTCCTTTGCTTTTAAGATCTTGAACAAAAGGAATCCTAACCTGAGAGAAAGGTTTTGGAAAACCTTTGCTCTTGTTTACTCTATAATCAACCCATCCTTCAACCATTGACTTAGGAATCAAAGTCATGTGAGTGTTCATCCTGCCCTTTTTCAAACTCTCCTTACCTTGACCTTTATCTTTTGAAACCGGTTGTGATGCAGCCTTTTCTTTCTCTAGATCATCCAGGTCCAACTCAACACTCTCTCAGACCTTCTGTAAGTTAATCTTCCCCCTCTTCTTCATTCTTTGGGTAGCAACTTTGGGTTTAATTTGAGATTCCTTGCTCTTGAATTTAACATCAGAGTCTTCAGTTTTATTTTGATGGTCCTACTCAGCTTTTACTTATTTGATCGCTATGATCCATGTTGTTGGTACATAGGGTACTACGGGATAGTTGTATGATTTCTGGATGTTGGTTAGGTAGATTCACTTATGAGGAACATGCATTACAAATCCTACAGATGCTAAGAATGGCCTACCCAGAACCAACGATCCTTCATAATGTTAAATTTCACAAAAACAGAATGAATAACATCAAGAACCAAAGATCCTTCAGAATGTTAAATTTCACAAAAACAAAATGAAAATAGAGAAAGAAAGGATTAGATCCTCTTAATTAATTAGATTTAAGGTTTACAAGAGCTTAAATAAACAAATACATAGCCCTTGCATGACCTTGCATGGGTTAGGAAACATAAAAAGCATAAAACATAAAGTAAAGGCACATTTAATGTTGGAAAACGCTCCTCCTCTTTATGCATGTAACTCTTCACTAGTAAGTCCAAAATTGGAGATCTTATATCCGTTGGAAAGATAATTTCAAGGCCTACAACGTTTCTGAAGGATCCAAGCCCAAATTCGTACAGTAATTACTTCTAAACTTCCAATCTTTGAATGAAAATAATTTTGGCCGAAATTATCTGAAATCATTGATCTTCATTATTCAATACTCCCCCTCAAGCTTAACCATGATGAATGGATAAGCTTGGAACCTTGAAGAGCTACCTCATTAAAAACCTCAATATGAAAAACCACATGGGAAAAACCATATTGAGGGGAAAAGAGTATAACCTCCAAGGTAAGGGTCTCCTAGGCTTTTAAGGGAGTTGTGAGTCCAAGTTTCTCATGGATAAACTCACAAAGCTTTAAACTTGCTGCCTTGGTGAATATATCGGCCAACTTGTATGAACTTCTAGTGTAACAAGGTAGAATTACTCCTTGCTCAACCATTTGCCGAACCTTGTGACAATCAACCTCTATGTGCCTTTTCCTCTCATGGAAAACATTGTTGGAAGCAATATGAATGGCTGCTTGATTATCACAATGCATTGTGATAGGTGTCTTGGTCTCTATGCCCAAATCCTTTAGTAAACCTTTGAGCCAAACCAGTTCATTTGTAAACTTTGTCATTGCTCTATATTCAGCTTTAGCACTTGAACATGATACAATCTTCTGTTTCTTGCTTCTCCAAGTAACCAAGTTGTCTCCTATGAAGGTGCAATAGCCAGTTTTTGGTTTTCTATCCACTCTATCACCAACCCATTCTGCATGCCTTGACCAAGAGCTCCCTTTAAGTATCTTATAATTCTATCAACCATCTTCCAATGATACATCTTTGGGGATTGCATGTGTTGGCTAACCTGATTCACATCAAAAAAATGCCAGGCCTGGTAATTGTTAGATAAATTAGCTTACCAACCATCCTTCTATATTGATGAT
>OVBE01000885.1:0-42651 GCA_900406425.1 Iberis pinnata
CCCGGTGTGTTCAAAACATCGTTTCCACCTGGGGGAATAGAACCACCTCCCCCCTGAAAGTTCTCCGGGGGATCAGAATTGTTCCCGCCAAGAATGAAATCCTGAGGTCCCGGCTCGCGGAGCCTCCTGCTCCAGTAGGATCCCCACCTGGGAAGTCCGTCGTCGTCAATGGCGGGGGCAGATTCCTCCGCGCTCCCAATCGCACCTCCATTTCAGTCTGGGCACTCGCGAGGGTCGCCAACTGGGTNGATCCATCTCTTCTTGCTAGGTAGGGTGACTTCTTCAGAAATTTCTTCGATTCCCCACAGTCGGCACCAAAATGTGAGAGCAAGATTTCCCTCACACCCGATTTGATTAACAATAGACGAACAAAAATGTAATCTTTATTCCAAAATCTTTTAAGTGTTTACANGGAGCATCGAAAGCTGGGTTGTTCACTAGTGGATCCATCTCTTCTTGCTAGGTAGGGTGACTTCTTCAGAAATTTCTTTACTGTCCCCACAGACGGCGCCAAANCTTTATTCCAAAATCTTTTAAGTGTTTACAAGTTTGCTCAATAATATGCTAAGTTTTACAAAGGATTTTCGGTCCACTCTCCGGACCTCCACCTAGATTACTTATAGGACCCTCTTAGCGGCCCGCCCTAATATTCCTCGCACTCAATGTGTCTTCAATGCTCTCGATCCGCTGTTACGCTTTTGAACCTCTCGTAATCGTCGGCTCGATCGCTTCTCTGGAACCCCGCGAATTGGGCTTCGCAGCTCACTTAAGACGATCCGCATAGAGCTATGCTCGGGATGGGCTTTACCGGCCCATTATCCATTTCTTCCTCTCGCGGGCCTCGATCAGCCCGTTGTGCATTGAGCCCTCTCTATTCACAGTGAACTCCGCATCCCGCGCGCTGAGCTTCCTCTGCTCACTGCGTGCTCCGCACGCTGAGCTCCCTCTGCTCACTGCGTGCCCCGCGCGCTGAGCTTCCTCTGCTCACCGTGTAATCCAACCCGAGCCCACTAATGGATCCTGGTCAATTAGTGTGCCCACACTACTATTGTTGGTTTTGTCTCAGATGTAGCTAGACTAGTAGCTCAAAGATTCAGTTTCTGTCCGGACCGGTTACATTCGCATGTATATTGTTTTTGCGTGATGAGAGATGGTTTTTAAGTTAAAGGTTGGGGTAGAGGTTCTGAAGCTTCTGGTTCTAGTGGTACAACAACTACAGTAGAATGTTCAAGTGGAACATCAGGTAGAATATCAAGATCATTAGCTTTTGATTTAATGAGATGAAGATATTATGTGATTGTCTTTATTACTTTGGTACATTGCTTAATGTGAAACTTTAATTACTTGATGTGACCTCGTGTGGGATTGCCAAATGCCGTAGCAAGTATCGTCCAAACATCAAAAGTGGTAGTAGCCATGGAGACTACAAACTTAGTGGACAAAGAAATAGCTTTAATGACAGAGCTATATAGAAGGCGATCTTGTCTCCTATAGAGAGAGTACTTTGGATTTTCAGACACAACACCATTAATGATGACTGTAGGAGAGCAAATAACAGCCGATTCACTGATGTATTCTTGTAGCTCATAACCTTCAAGCAACACACAGATTTGACGTCTCCACATGATTTAGTTTTGGCTCGTTAATTTCGTAATGTGACTCATGTTGACAGAGAGAATCAATGGTGGATCATGAGTCGAGATGACAGTAACATGTTTAGTAGAAGCATGAGTACCATCAAATGCCATTGTTGATGATGATGAAACAGAGACTGATGAAAACGAAGGAAACAAATACTGATTTTGCAGAGAAAAGATGCAGAAAAATGTGACAGCTAGGTCAAAAAATTGCAAACAAGAGAGAATTGAGGAAGAAAAAACAAAAAAAAACGAAAAAGAAAAGAATTAGAGAGAATTTGATTGTTGCTCTGATATCATGTTATGGTAATATATTGTGTTATTTACAGAATGTAAATTACAAAAGGTTTATATAGCATTAGTACAAGTAAACATGAAATGAGAATATATTAACATAATTGTGTAACAATTTTCTCTCTAATATTCTTGATATAAAAAGTCGACAGACTTTAGTATTGCAAAGATAAATAGTTTTTTCAGAATATGGCATTGGTGGTGGAGAAAAATTTAAGGAAGTGAAGAATGGAGGAAACAAAATGAACGCCAAGTTAATTTTATAATTTTGAAGATCGAATATAAAATATTATGTGATCTAGTATTTGTTAACTTGTTATTTATTATTTATGTTATTTAGATAATGACAAAAAATTCTAGTGAAGATGAAAATAGAAGAAATTTGTTAAAATGATAAATTCAATTTTATTCATATATAAATTATAGATTTTTTTGTCAATATTTGGACCGTATCATTATCAAATGCGCGAAGACAAGATCGCGGATGGGGTGGTGCTACTTATCTTATGTGGACTTATAAATGTCGCTAAACTAATATTATTTTCTTAGTATTCTAGGATTGATGATTGGAAAATTAAATATATTCGGTTCAAGCCGTTCTCGCTCTTTGTATCTAATTAATTAGAAGTCTAACTCTTTTTATTAGTTGTTTTTAAAGCGTTATTTTATTCCATTTAGTCATATTTGGAAGGTCAGTGAGTTCTTTTACATAATAAGTCTTTTTTACTTATATAACATCTGAAATGCTTTATCTGAAAGATAATCTTTGATATGCTATAAAAAAATATTCTTTATGTGTTTCATTTTATTCAGTGTGTAGTGTATATTTTTCAGACCATTCTAGCTTTCAAACTCATAAATATTCTTTGGATTTTTTGTTTTGTTTTGTGTAGAATACAAAGCTTTTTGAGTAAAACAGTTTTTATTTTTTCTTTGTATAATTTAGGATTTTGTTTCTGTGAACTAAATTTGTTTACTTTGAGTTTTTTTTTAATTTATGAGTTTTGTTTGTTAATCCATATTTACTATATGTCTATGAAATTTTATATTCCGCCTTTGTTTTATATATGGAGATTGTTAATTAGCAATCGTTAGAAGTGAAAGAGTATTGAAAAGAATAAATTCTCCCGTAAATATAGGATTCAATATAGGAAATTTATTTTTTGTCTCTCTTAACTCTTTATGTTAAGCCGACTAAATGTCTCTTTAGGAAAATATATTCTCCCGTAAATATAAGAATCAATGTAGGAAGTTTACTATTTGTCTCTCTAAGAATCACAATCTCGCAAGTGACGATGGTCTGCTGCTCTCTAATCCTCAACAATACAGTCATTTGATTGGTCGTCTAATAAACTTAACTCATACACAACCAGATATGAGTTACTTGGTTCACATGTTAAGATATTTCATGTAGTCTCCTCGGGAAACTCATTGGTCCACTTCTTTACATGTTGTTCGGTATTTGAAGGGCTCTCCCGAGCAAAGTATTCTACTTAGTTCATATCCTTACATGAGCTTGTCCTTTCATTGTGATTATGACTCGGCTGCGTGTCCTATAACACGTCGATCTTTGAGCGCGTTTGTTGTCCTGCTTGGTGGTTCTACAATTTTTTGGAAGCAAAAGAAGTAGCAAACTATGTCACACTCTTCAGTCGAGGCATAATATAGAGCTATGGTAGTTGCTCTCCGCGAAATGAAGGGGCTTTGCCGTTTTTTACAAGGATTAGGTGTTTTTTAATCGGATCCAGCTCGATTTTTTTGAGATAGCAATGCGGCTATTTACATCGCGGCGAAAACCTGATTTTCCATGAACGCATCCCAAACACAGAGAATGATTGTCGTGCAGTTTGAGATGCTGTACAAAATGGAATAATAATAACAAAACATGTTGGGACAAATGCAACTATCGGATATTATTACTAAAGTTCTTGGTCGAGTTCAGTTTGAAACTTTACTATTTAAATTGAACGTTTATGATTTATACGTTCCAACATAAGAAAGTTATATTTTCTCGTAAATATAAAACTTAATATATAACATTTACTAATTATCTCTTTAACGTCTTCATCTTAAGTCGACTAAATGTCTACATAAATACTGATTCATGCGATTAATAAGATTCAAGGTTTATTCAATATCTAATTCTACATGAGCCGTCAAATTTAGAAACATTGTCGTGAATGGTCTCCATCGACATACCTTTAAGCAAACAAGAACGCTAGCGTTGACGCAACATTTTATGAGTCAACCTCTAAGACTCGTAGGCTTTATTTATTAATTACTACTCAAATTAACACTCCATCACAATAATCTAATCCCTCCAGTTAATATAGTCGTAGTTATCCAATTTCTCTCGATAACATATTTTAATTATTTTCATTAACTCTTAAACAAATGTCAGTTTAGTTAGCACCCAAATTCTGACTCCTACCCACGGCCACCTCTCTCTCCTCCATTGTTTTCTTTCCCCTTACCATAAAATATGATTTCTTCTTGAAGCAAACATTTCCCGATTGGACTCTTTCTCAGATTTTCTGGCTGATCAAGAAACGAAGGTTATACACTTACGAAATGGGTACTTCGAGGAGCCAATTGAAGGCCATGCTCCGTAAGAATTGGCTCCTCAAAACTCGCCATCCCTTCGTCACTTCAGCTGAGGTCTCTCTCTGCGCTCTACTTACTTTTGAGATTTTCATGTATATTCAATGATCGTATTCATCTGGGTCTACTTCTCTTTGTGCTAGATTGGATATTTGTGTTTTGTTTGTGATATTTTCGTATTAGGTCTTTACAAGGAATGTTTAACGAGATTGTGAATTTCGTTTTTCAATTTCTTCCTTTTTATTACAGATTTTGCTTCCGACTATTGTCATGTTGTTGCTGATCGCCGTGAGGACACGAGTTGACACCAAAATTCACCCAGCTCGTTCGTAAGTTTTTCGATATCGGATTTCTAAACCATGTCAATTTCACTCACCAAATGAGAAACAATACACAGTTTCTAACTTTCTATACATTGCTACTAGACTTGCATTACTAGTTTGTTACTATAATTAGATTGTGATTTTGTTGCTAAGTTTCACAATTTCTGTATTGTTGTACTATTGATTATTACAGGAACATAGAGAAAGATATGGTGGTCGAAGTGGGCAAAGGTATCTCACCTAGTTTTCCAGAAGTTTTAAAGCTTTTGCTTTCTGAAGGGGAATACTTAGCTTTTGCACCTGACACTGATGAAACGAGGAACATGATCGACATTTTGTCTCTAAAGTTTCCAGAACTACGGGTACCATCACTTCCTGATCACTTCCTGATAATATGCTGCATAGAAGTCGCCTAGATTGATGTTAATTTACTGGTAGTTATGCCTGTTCTGTCCTATTGTAGTGGAATTTCTCAGCTTAATGCCCTTTCAGCTTTGTTTGCTCTTCTCATGTCACATGGTTAATCGAACTTACGTCTTCTGTTTGCAGCTAGTTTCTAAAGTTTTTAAAGATGACACTGAGCTGGAAACTTATATAACCTCTGAGAGTTATGGTGTTTGCAGTGAAGTGAGGTATGTTTGGTTCTTTGTTCGAGTTGATAGAAGGCAATGTCATATATAGCTCCTTTTTTACTTCGGACTTTTTTCTTTTATCTATATCTGCTGATTCTCGTTCTGTTTGGTCGCTGAATTGGTTAGGATTTTTTTAAAATTTGTGCTGCACTTCCCTCATTCCCTGTGGATTATGCTATTGAAGAATGCAGCATTTAGTTCATGATATTTTGTATCCTTATGCGCCCATTGTGTATGCATTTTATCTCGACGAGTTTCATAGTCTTACTGCTTTTGGTGATCATTTTCTCCGACTAGCTCTTGATGCTTTTTCCGTAGTTTATAAACTGATAAAGCCTCATCATGTTTGCTTAGGAATTGTTCGAATCCAAAAATAAAAGGAGCAGTGGTATTCCATGATCAAGGACCTCATTTATTTGATTATAGCATCCGCTTGAACCACACATGGGCATTCGCAGGATTTCCTAATGTTAAGTCGATCATGGACACAAATGGACCTTATGTCAATGATCTAGAAATGGGGATTAATACCATACCAACAATGCAATACAGCTTCAGCGGATTCTTGACTGTATGGTCATTTACTCTTTTTCTTTGAAATTTTGTCAAATTTGCAACTATTAGTTTTTCCACCGTCTTCACAGCTCTCCAAATAGGCCTTGTCTGTAGACTATACTCTATGATATTACCGTACAGGCGATATAGGGTTCATTTCCAAATCCGTTGTTAAGCTTTTACACAGTAAACCAGTATTTAGTTGCCCAAAACATTTTGTGGTTTTGAGTTGAATTCTTGTTATAGTGGATATTATTTTGGTCTTTCCATGATTTTGATCGGTCGTGTGTATGGTTTTGCAGCTTCAGCAGGTGGTAGACTCTTTCATTATATTTGCTTCTCAGCAAAACATAGACTTGCCGTTATCACATTCGTCTCTTGGTTCAGTTTCATCCTCTGAGCTGTCATGGACTCTATTTAGCCCCACAAAGATTAGAATGGTTCCATTTCCAACCCGCGAATACACTGATGATGAGTTTCAATCTATTGTCAAAAGCGTAATGGGATTATTGTATGTATCACTTGTTCCTTTTTTTTATGTACGGTATTTGAGTTTTCGTATGGTTTGGATGATTGTATAATTATTGAGCAGGTACCTTTTGGGATTTCTGTATCCAATCTCCCGGCTTATCAGCTACTCTGTCTTTGAGAAGGTAGTTTTGGCTTATTATATACTTTGGAACAAAGCTTATATGTATTTTGCATTTTACCAAAAATTAGTTCCTATCATGATTTACTTCATTTACGTTTTTTTTTTTCTGATCTTGCAGGAGCAGAAAATAAGAGAAGGACTGTACATGATGGGCTTGAAGGATGAGATATTCCATTTTTCATGGTTTATCACATATGCATTGCAGGCAGGTTTTTTGGCTTGAATTTTTATTAGTGGACTTTTGTTTGCCTCTTCCTTTGGCAATGGTCAAACCACAGGTTTATCACTTGTACTATGTTCTTTCCTAACTCGACCTTTTTCTGCAGTTCGCATTGTGCTCTGGGATTATTACAGCTTGTACGATGGGAAGTCTCTTTAAGTATAGTGATAAGACATTAGTCTTCACATACTTCTTCCTATTTGGTCTCAGCGCAATCATGCTCTCATTTCTAATATCAACATTTTTCACTCGAGCAAAGACAGCTGTGGCAGTTGGGACCTTAGCCTTTCTTGGCGCCTTCTTCCCTTACTACACTGTAAATGATGAATCCGTGTCCATGTATGTTTATGCCTTTTTTTAATATATAATGGCTGATTTATTGATAGGCAAAAGTTATGCTCGTCTTTGCCAAAGACATCTTGTCTGTAATACATTAATGTAGAACTTACCGTCGGACTTGTAGGGTATTGAAGGTCATCGCTTCTTTGCTTTCACCTACTGCATTTGCTCTTGGATCAATCAACTTTGCTGATTATGAGCGTGCACATGTTGGACTTCGTTGGAGCAATATGTGGCTGGTATGATTGATATGTTTGTGGTTACAGGCCAAGGTCAATTCTTCTCGCGTTGTTAACTTTTTTTCTGCTTAATCCTCATGTAGGCATCGTCTGGAGTAAGCTTTTTTGTCTGCCTCTTAATGATGCTACTGGACTCTATTCTTTACTGCGCAATTGGTCTTTATCTTGACAAGGTACCTCCTCTTAATATTTGTCTATGTGTAATAGAGTAGTCTGCAAAAACGATTATATGCTTCTTATGTTTCGTTTTATTGGGAAATGCACGACACTCCACAATAGTAAGCAAGTGAAGGATTTACAGAGTAATTAGTATACCCGATTTTGCTGAGAAGCTGACTTTTCCTAATTGGGAATAGCTATGTGATGAGTCTCATTATGTGAACTGCTTTTTTTGTTCTTGACATTAGTTTCTTTTTTTAAATTATTTTTTAAATAATGTAATTTGGAGGTTTATCTTTCCTTTTTGTCTCCTGCATCTTTGGCCCTAATCCAAGAGTTCATTTCGGCAGGTCCTTCCTAGAGAAAATGGTGTGCGGTACCCATGGAACTTCATTTTCAGCAAATGCTTTGGAAGGAAAAAAAATATTATCCACGATAGTATACCAGGTCTCAAAACTAATATGTTCTCAAAGAATGTAGAGGTTACTCAGGGAGAGCCTGTAGATCCTGTCATTGAATCAATAAGCCTGGAAATGAGGCAACAAGAGCTTGATGGAAGGTATATCCGTATCTCATCTGAAAAAGAAAAATAAATCCTCGGAACAAGTGTGGACACTGGGTTCACATTTAATGTTTGCGCTGTAGGTGCATACAAGTTAGAAATCTGCATAAGGTATTTGCCTCAGGAAGAGGAAGTTGTTGTGCAGTTAATTCATTGCGACTTACATTGTACGAGAACCAGATACTTTCACTTCTGGGTATGTCTTTCTTATGCATGTTCAATGAAGCTAATGTGCTCAATTTCATTATGTATCCATTGTTGGGAAATCCATTCTCTAACATGTTGAGAAAGCTTTCTTATAACAATAATGTACAACTTTTGATCTTCCGTTTCCTGGCTCTATCATCCATATGTTGTCTCTGATGAATCTTGGTCTCTACAATGATTTCATGAACATAGCATGCATGCAATCTCAATCCATGTGTCAGCAATGACAATCAAGTTGAAAAAGGATTCTGTAAATTTGATGTTCTTATTAAATCTTACTTCTTGTACTCGAAGGCCATAACGGGGCTGGTAAAAGCACAACAATATCAATGCTTGTCGGCCTTCTTCCTCCAACTTCTGGAGATGCCATGATACTTGGTAAAAGTATCATAACAAACATGGTAAAAGTTTTTTCCTTGTTTTTCTTGGATCTCTAAATTTCTTGAATAACCGAAAAGCTCTGACCTCCCAACTAGTTGGAGGATAGGCTTACTTTTACATTTGAATGCCATCTGTGTGATTTTTTATGCTATTACGTCCCTCTATTTCTTGAGGTTTTGTTCTTGACAATGTCAATCACTTTCTGTAGGATGAAATACGACAAGAACTAGGTGTTTGCCCTCAGCATGACATCCTCTTTCCAGAATTGACAGTAAGTGAAGTAATCCCTTTCTCTGGTCTTGTTTTAGGTAAATGATGTAATGATTTGACCCGACATCATTGTAATATAATATTTAGTCTAGGGAAAATGATCAAAGAGAGAGAACATGAAACTGTTTAAAATAGCAATGAAAAGGCTAGGAAAGAAAACAAACTTTCTTTTGGCACTTAGGCAAATACGGTTGGTTTTCTATTTCTATATTAATCACTTTCTCCTTTCCTTTTTGTATCTTCACAATCAAGAGTACTTCCTAGATACCAGAAAGCGTAGGAACACTGTTTTGTTGTACGATAAAACGTTTTACAAGTACTTTTTGCTTTCGTGTATTTTTCATTTCTTTCTATGTGAGAATTGCACTCTTATGACTGAACAGATGTTTAGAGTTTCAGTCTTTGACTGATTAGATGTTTTCCCCATCCAAATATGATATGTATTAGGTTCATGGTAGGGGATAACGTCTAAATGATTTATATCTACTGTAGGTTAGAGAACACTTGGAGATGTTTGCAGTTCTTAAAGGTGTTAAGGAAGATTCCTTGAAGAGCACAGTTGCTGATATGGCAGAGGAAGTAAGTATGTTGTGAATACAAGCTATTGTGTACTTTTCCTCCCAAACAAACTGTAGACGATTTTATAGCATCTGTAGCAAGGCAATTATGGCCTGCAAGCTTTAAACTTCTGACTGTATAAGTTGGATGTTCATGTCATAGTTTGGCATAGTTTTAGAGGACAGCAGATGAATTTATTTTGTTGTATGCTGCCGTTTGGGGTGGAGAGCTATGTGCGTCTTCCCTGCCAATTTTTGGTATTGGTCACAGATGTCTGATCTTGGTTGCTGATCTTTTTCCAGGTGGGATTGTCCGATAAAATTAGTACACTTGTGCGGGCACTTTCCGGTGGCATGAAGAGGAAATTGTCACTTGGAATTGCATTGATAGGAGATAGTAAGGTGTGTATGGAACAAAAAGGCATCTTATTTCGCATGTTCCTCCTAATTAGGTGTCTGTTGAACATAATTTATCTTTCAGGTGATTATTCTGGATGAACCAACCAGTGGAATGGATCCGTACTCCATGCGTCTTACATGGCAGTTAATTAAGAAAATTAAGAAGGGCAGAATAATATTGCTAACAACACATTCGATGGATGAAGCTGAGGAACTTGGAGATCGGATAGGAATCATGGCTAATGGGTCTCTTCAGTGTTGTGGCAGGGTAAGTGGTTTACTTAGTCTGGCTATATCTATCCCCTTGTCCCTCGTTCCAGTTGTTCTTTCAAATTAGGAAGAAAAATTGTTAGAGGTTAATTTGAGACAGTTACTTCGAAGTGATATGTTTGAGGTTAATATTTCAGATACCCAAATCATGACTAGTAGAACGTATTTTGATTTTTGTTTCGGTGCTGAGATATCAGAAAACGAAATCAACAAGTTTCCCAAGACATGTGAATGTGCTTAGCATGAATTCTTTTTATTCTTGATCCAAATCAGTTATCCATGTATTGCTAGTTTTCTGAATTTTTAGTTGGAACCATCATCTCTTTACCAATGATTTTTACTGTTTTTATGGCTAAACAGCTCTATGTTTCTGAAGCATCACTTCGGGGTTGGTTACACTCTTACACTAGTAAAGGTTTGTTTGTTTTCTTTTCATTTTTGGTCAATGTTGCTAATTTTCGAAATCTAAAATATCAAAATAACTGGTGGATCTTCATGTTTTAGACTTCTCCAGCTACTTCTGTTGCTGCACATATAGTTCAGCGTCACATTCCATCAGCAAACTGTGTGAGTGAGGTATATAGTGCACATTCTCTAGGCTAGTAATACATTTATATAAGTAATAGTTTGCCGTGCTGCATGCCGGATACTTTTCAGAGCTCCAAGCTTCTAGAGTAGAGCACTTTTTGGTTGAGAATCTTTGCCCTTCTCTTGCCTAATCTTTATAACTGACGATTTGTTCAGGTGGGAAACGAAATATCTTTCAAGCTTCCTTTGGCATCCTTGCCTTGCTTTGAAAACATGTTCAAAGAAATTGAGAGTTGCATGAAGAGTTTTGTTGACAGATCAAGGAATAGTGAAATTGAAGACTCAGATTATCCTGGTATTCAGAGTTATGGTATATCTGTCACAACACTTGAAGAGGTCTTTCTAAGAGTTGCTGGCTGTAACTTAGATATCGAGGATAAGCAGGAAGATACATTTGTTTCTCCTGATACGGATGCTGCTCTGGTATCCATTGGGTCTACTCAGAAGAGTACCATGCAACCCAAATTGCTAGCAAGTTGTAATGAGGGTGCTGGAGTTATAGTTACCTCAATTTCAAATGGTTGCAGATTTATTGTTGCTGCAGTTTGGACGTTCATTGGATTCATTAGCATGCAATGTTGTGCTTGTTCTGTTATCTCAAGGTCTATGTTTTGGCGCCATTGCAAAGCATTGTTCATTAAGAGAGCAAGATCTGCTTGCAGAGACCGCAAAACAGTGGCGTTCCAGCTCATCATCCCAGCAGTTTTCTTGCTTTTTGGCCTTCTTTTTCTTCAACTCAAGCCACATCCTGATCAGAAAGCCATAGCTTTGACAACTGGAAATTTTAATCCTCTCCTGAGTGGCGAAGGCGGTGGTGGCCCAATTCCTTTTGATCTGTCTAAGCCAATAGCCAAAGAGGTTTCTTAAGCATCACTTATTTTCTATTATATTTTCTGAATGCATGTTCTCGCAGACTCGCAGTATAGATAAAATTAGGTCGCTTCTTCTTTTCCTCATTAGTCCTGGTAAATCAAATTTTCACTCTTAACTTCTACAAAGGCATAAGAAAAGTAACTGCTTGAAAATTTCTATCCTTACCATATATTGCATGAGACAGTTTAGTGATCTAATGGGTCTAGAAGGTTCTTATGAACTGTGTACAATTTAACCAAAAGTTTCGTTACGAGTAGTAGAGCAAGAAGTAGTTCTGTTGCCCATTCACTTGTTATAGTTTATGCTTACATGATGTACATCACAGGGCACTATGGTTGAGTTTCATATAACCAAACAGTGATTCTGTTCAGTCTTTTTCTTTGATGCATTCAGGTTGCACAATATATCGAAGGAGGCTGGATTCAGCCCGCGAGGAATAGTTCATATAAATTTCCTAATCCAAAAGAGGCATTGGCTGATGCAATTGATGCAGCAGGTCCCACGCTGGGGCCCAGTCTACTTTCTATGAGCGAATTTCTGATGTCTAGTTTTGATCAGTCCTACCAGTCAAGGTACGTATAGGTCTCCAATGGAATTCATGCTATGGTATTCTTATGCAATATCCCTGTGCTTTAGATTCTGTTGCCTTCAAGTTTTCTGTTTTTTTTCCTCGGAGTGAGAGATAAAGTTCTCATGATTTGTGCAACATATGCATTTGAAGAGCTTCTCTAAGAACTGTCAGTTTAAGCTCGGAGGGACCTTTGTATTTTAACTTTACTACTTTGATGACATCTTTGAGAATGTTATTATTATGGTTGAGTTTCATATTACCAAACACTTGTTGTGAATATACTAACTTTGCTGAATGCCCGTGAGTGTCTCTTTAGGTATGGGGCAATTTTAATGGATGCGCAGCATCCAGATGGGAGTTTAGGATACACCGTGCTACACAATGGTACCTGTCAGCATGCTGGTCCAATCTACATCAACGTTATGCATGCTGCAATTCTTCAATTGGCTACTGGTAATACGAATATGACAATTCAAACCCGAAACCATCCTCTGCCTCAAACAAAAACTCAGCGAATACAGCGTCATGTATGTCCTTCTATTTGGAATAATCCCCCTTTCTGTGGTATCAGTTGTTTTATTTTATCGGAACGTGTTCAGTTTGTGCAATAAGATAGAGTAAAAGGGATCTCTCAAACTGATAGTGACTATATTAGTAGCTCGATCTTATTTTCTTTGGAACAATGAAAGGTCTCGGTCTTAGTATCTTAATCTTGTTTTCTTGTCAATGTAGGACTTGGATGCCTTTTCTGTTGCAATTATTGTTAACATTGCATTCTCGTTCATCCCAGCCTCTTTTGCTGTTCCCATTGTTAAGGTATGTATGTAAGGTCAAACCTCACAGTAGTTTTCTACTTTGCCAATGATATGTTGTTCTGAATATCTATGTATTTTATCTTATTCAGGAGCGGGAGGTTAAAGCAAAGCATCAGCAGCTTATTAGTGGGGTATAGTTTTATCTGCACTGAAGTACCAAAAAAGTCCATGGCATCAGTCCCAACTTCGTGCTATAAACACTGTAATATGGCCTCATGACCTTTTATGGCTTGCAGGTTTCTGTCCTTTCATACTGGTTATCAACGTACGTTTGGGATTTCGTCAGCTTCTTATTTCCGTCAACATTTGCAATAATCCTATTCTTTGCTTTTGGTATGTTAAGTCTTTCATTTTCATATGCATTTGAACTTCGGTTTCACTGTACCTTGGTATTTAATTACTGAAATTGTTGATCTCTTTCCTTAGGTCTGGAGCAATTTATCGGGATAGGTCGATTTCTACCGACTGTCCTTATGTTTCTCGAGTATGGCTTGGCAATTGCATCATCAACGTACTGTCTTACATTTTTCTTCACCGAGCATAGCATGGCTCAGGCAACTTCCAACTTCTGATATTGTTATTGTTTTTCCTCTTTCTCTGTCTAGTTATATTGTTGAGTGTTTTGACTGATGGATGGATGTTTTTGTTGTAATTGCAGAATATTATTCTCATGGTACACTTCTTCTCTGGTCTTATCCTTATGGTTATCTCATTTGTTATGGGCCTTATTCCAGCGACTGTTAGTGCAAATTCATATTTAAAGGTGTGGGTCCTCCTGATTTTCTGAATTCTATGACTGTAAACCTTGAAAAGACTAGGAACTGATCCTTGTTTTCTTATCCTTCTACAGACTTTCTTCAGATTATCTCCAGGATTTTGCTTCTCTGATGGATTGGCTTCATTAGCTCTTCTAAGGCAGGGGATGAAAGACAAATCCAGTCATGGGGTGTTTGATTGGAATGTCACTGGAGCGTCCATCTCATACCTAGCTTTGGAGGTTAGAGTCTTCCCTTTCCTTCATCTTGTTTGTTCCTATTCTTTTGCATGGTATATACACAAAGTTGTAGTGCATTTGTTTTATGCTGGCATTTCTCCTGACTTGTTGTATATTTGACAGAGTGTATTCTACTTCCTTTTGACGCTTGGGCTTGAGCTCTTGCCTGTTCAAAAGATGATATCTTTTTCAACTGAGGAGTGGTGGCAGAAATTTAAAGCTTTCAAGCTAGGTACTGGTTCTAGTTCTACAGAGCCACTTCTCAAAGATTTGACTGGAGCCACTTCTGTTGATGTGGAGGATGACAAAGACGTGCAAGAGGAAAGAGACAGAGTAATTTCAGGTTATACAGACAACACAATATTCTACTTACGGAACCTGAGGAAGGTATTGAAGCCTGCTCTTTAACACCCAAGCATTTACAGAGATTCTCTCTCCTTTTTTCTGAAGTGTACAATTTGACAGGTGTACCCTGGTTGCAAACATCACAGCCCAAAAGTCGCAGTACAGTCCTTGACTTTCGCAGTCCAAGCAGGAGAATGTTTTGGCTTTTTAGGGACGAATGGAGCTGGGAAGACTACTACCTTGTCCATGTTATCTGGTATGTTTTGCTTCTTGCTATTTGGAATCTATTAGCGGAGATGTTATCTTGAGAACTTTAAGACCGCTAAATAAACATCTGCAACTTTTAAACCAATAGCATTTTTCTGTTCTCACTTCTTTGGGTGAAACAGGCGAAGAAACCCCAACAAGTGGAACTGCCTTTGTCTTTGGTAAAGATATAGTAGCGAGTCCTAAAGCTATCCGTCAACATGTATGTCATTTGGTTAACACCAATCTCACTGAGTCTATAAAGAACACTGAATGTTAAATATCCTTTTGTCTTTCGTACTCAGATTGGCTACTGCCCCCAGTTTGATGCTTTATTCGACTATTTAACTGTGAAGGAGCACCTTGAACTTTATGCAAGGATCAAAGGAGTGGTTGATCATAGAATTGATAATGTAAGTGGCATTTATTTGGAAGTTGCTAATTAGAGATTGTCTGACGTGAATTATCTAATAACAGGTGGTTATGGAAAAGTTGGTCGAGTTTGACTTGTTAAAACATTCTCACAAGCCATCCTTCACTCTTAGCGGCGGAAACAAGCGCAAACTATCTGTTGCTATTGCAATGATTGGAGATCCTCCCATAGTAATCCTTGACGAACCATCTACAGGTCACAACCAAATCTTTGTTTGACTTGTCTGACAAGTTTGACTTCCTCTCTGTTCTAAACTATTTCTTTGCTACTTGTTAATTTTTTTGGTCTCCCTTGTTAAATTTTTTTAGGTATGGACCCGGTTGCGAAAAGATTCATGTGGGATGTGATATCCCGCCTTTCGACAAGGAGTGGAAAGACAGCCGTCATTCTGACTACTCATAGCATGAATGAAGCTCAAGCGCTTTGCACTAGGATTGGGATCATGGTATCTTTCAATCTCATTTTGAACTCTCTAGGACGTCAATGAATCCACCTCATAGAACCATACCCATCAAATTACAGGTTGGAGGCCGCCTAAGATGCATAGGTAGTCCACAACACTTAAAGACACGCTTCGGAAACCATCTTGAGTTAGAGGTAACTTTTAGTTCAATGGTAGGAAGGATCGTTTCTCAGAGCTTGTGGATAATGTTGGCTGTCTTACAAATTAGGTCAAACCCAACGAAGTCAGCCATGTTGACTTGGAGAACTTTTGCCAAATGATTCAACAGTGGCTGTTTAACGTTCCTTCACAGCCTAGAAGTTTGCTTGGTGATCTGGAAGTTTGTATCGGTGTCTCTGACTCTATTACTCCCGATACAGCTTCAGCATCAGAAATCAGTTTGTCACCAGAAATGATACAAAGCATTGGCAAGTATCTTGGTAATGAACAGAGAGTGGGTACTCTAGTACCTCCAATGCCTGAAGAAGATGTTCAATTCGATGAACAATTATCAGAACAGCTGTTTCGAGATGGTATAAGCATATACGTTTTAGAGTTTTCCTTGTTTCAAGACTGATAACACAAATATCTGTTTTGTCCTTATTAGGTGGTATTCCACTGCCAATATTTGCGGAGTGGTGGCTAACCAAAGAAAAGTTTTCAGCAATGGATTCTTTCATACATTCTTCGTTTCCAGGTGCAAAATTCAAAAGCTGCAATGGATTGAGCGTAAAATATCAGGTGAAGTCTACTTCTCTTCAGGCTCTGAGATGACTATTAGTATTGTGCTAAAATCTGTAAATGGATAATGTTACAGTTGCCATTTGGAGAAGGAGGATTATCACTTGCAGATGCATTTGGACACCTAGAAAGAAACCGGTAAAGACATTGTCTGTTTCTTCTTGATGATCTGCGCAAATCAGTCTTTGTAAGTCTGAGGAATGATTATTTGCTTTTTTTTTTTTTTGCTATGGCAGGGATCGGTTGGGAATAGCTGAATACAGTATAACTCAATCCACACTTGAGACAATATTCAACCATTTTGCAGCTAACTCGTAACCACTTGAACCATTTTTCACGGCTTGTATAACCAAAACCCTTCATGGCCACACCTTAAAGAGAGATCTGATCACTCAATCTTATTACCTATAATAGTTGTATATATACGGGAAAGTGTTGTACTTGTACTTAACATCTATGTATGTATGTATACACACGATGTTATAATTTTATCAAATGCAAAACAAAAACCCGAGATTTCTCGTCGGATATATGTTTTGGATGTCACAGTAGTCTGCGTCTTCACGGACATCTCACGTGGTAATCCAAAGACTATGATTTTCAATGTTAACGTCATACTTTTCTATTTCGAAGTCTTTCGGAAGACATTTAGAGACATTCCTGAGATATCAAGACACGTTTTTCAAATTTTAGTCTTGGTCAAAGACTAAATTTTAAGCCATGGCTTATGTTTCCCTTTAACGAGCCGTAAACTAATCCAATCTTTATCTTACTCTTACTCTAATAGATTTTAAGCCGTGGGTTGGGCTATGAGTTGTGGTTTCTGTTTCCATCAAGAAACTGAAAACCGACTCTGTTATCTTCCTCTAAAGACAACAATTAAGTCAGATCCTAAAGGATCAATATTCAAATTTAACCCAACACATTTCCAAAATGAGTCGAAACTCAAACTATTGTCTTTGCTTAAAGACCTCATTTAAGGTCGTGAGTAATAAAATGATCGGTTTCTGTACTAAGATTCCTTCCAACTATGGGTACTCTTACTAGTCTTTGCAGAAACTTAATTGAAAAATAGACCTGTGGCCTTTGTCTAAAGATTATAATTAAGCCGTGGGTTCCTTTTTGGCTTAATCAAAAACCAAGCAAATGTCTTTGTCTAAAGCCCTCAGAAGCCGTGGGTACAGTTAAACGTTTATATATGAACGAATCTAAAACCGACCAATGTCTTCCTTTAATGACCTCGCTTAAAGTTGTAACTTGTAAGTAGTAAAAGAAAGTCTTGTAATCTTAGTCTTTATCTATAGCTTTTCTTCTTTTTTTCTGTAATAACTTTCAAGGAATTGAACATCGCCCCAATAGTCTTTATCGGAAGACTATTAAAAGCCTTGTGTGGACCTCAATACCTTTTAAGCCATGGGTTCTGTACTCTTTTAGCTGTAAAAGAAATCAATCTATATCCTTTGTCGCGCTATTCGAGTTATGGTTTGGTTTATGTTTCCATCAAGAAACTTGAAAACCGACTTAGAAAGGACAGTAATTTCGAACTGTAGCCTCTGTCTAAGTAGGAATAATTTAGTCAGATCATAAGAATCGTCCCATCATCTTTGTATAAAGACCCTCATTTAAGCCGTGGGTACACAACTGAGTTGAAATTGAATCTATTATCTTTTGCTTAAAGACTTTATTTATCGCCCTGAGTAGTAAATGATCGGTTTCTGAATTTTAAGTCTCTGTCAAAAGACTAGATCTAAGTTGTAGTTTCAGTTTCCTTCGTTTAAAGACTATATTTAGTGCAGCTCATTCTCAATGTACTGAGAATGGACCAATGGACTGTCTAAAGTCTTTTATTTTAAGCCGTGGGTCCCATTGTCTTTGCTTAAAGATGTTATTTTGATCGTGCGTAATCATTTTTTGCCTTAGTTTCACTGAAAGCCATGAGTCATAATGGATCAGTTTTTGAAACGCCCCTTTTAAGCTGTGGCTTGTAAAAGATCAGTTTTTAAATTGTAGGCTTCTGTTTAACTTCCAACTATCCATAGACTTTGTTTATAGGCATCATTTTAAGCCGTGGGTTTGTAAATCTAGTCTTTCGATTTTTAGAAATCTCCCACCAGGCTCTGTCTAAAGACTTCATCAAAGACCTTTAGTCTCTGACTTTATGATTTCCTTAACATAGACCTCATTGTGTAAGCCGTGGGTTTCTTAAGGATCAGATTCCCAAGTTTAACCTCTGTCTAAAGATTAACTATTTAGACATGAGTCGAATACGCTGAGAGATTATAGCCTTTGGTTTAAGCTGTGTTTACAATTTAAAATCGGTCACTGTGCAAACTTCTACAAACAGATCCCCATAGACATCATATGATCTCAGTTTAAAGCCGTGGAGTTTGTAAATGAACAGTCTTTTGACTTTTAGAAATCAACCAACAGTCTATCTAAAGTTTGAATCATAGCCTCTGTCTAAAGACAAAAAGATTCTACATGGTAGATAATGATTTCCTTCCAGGTATCCATGTCTATGCTTTAAGATTTTTTGGTCTAAAGAGATCATTTAAGCCGTGGGTTTGTAAATGGACAGTCTTTCGATATACAGTCTCCCTCTTTGAATCAGATTCTGATTTCCTTCCAAGTATAAAAATATCTTTGTTTTAATACTTTCCAAGAAGGTCGTGTGTCTTTGTTTGAATCATAGCCTCTGTTTTTTTTTCCAAGTATGCCATGTGTACTAATACTTCCCAACGAATCGAAAACTGACCTGTTGTCATGATTTAGTAACCTCTTTAAACTGACCAGTTGTTTATTTATATAATAAATGTTGCGATTCAAGTCGTGGATCAGTTTTTAATTATTTAGCCTCCTTAAGCCGTGGGTGTATATTCCATCTCCTAGCATTCAAATAATACCCATGCATGCGCTACCATACCAACCCATATCGGTCCATTCCTCACAATCAGCTATGGAGATGGAATCTACTATCATATATATATACCCAAATATGAATCTGACACAACACTATTAGTTAAGTGCCTGCCATTGATCTCTTTGGGTTTCAAACGAAAAGAAAACGATTAACCATAAACAAAAAAAAAACAGGCAGTAATATGAATTTAAATTTCAAAAACCCATAACATATCACTGCAACTGTTTTTCTATGTTTATAAGAAAATACTACGATTCTTGGAAGAAATCTTGAAAAGCTCTTCGCAATAACTAAAACCGTTGGTAAAACAAAGAAATTTTCCAAAATACAGAGAGGATCGCAAAAAGCTTAACGCGGAATATCGCAATCCTCCTCAAACCTAGTCATAATTTGTGAAAATCAGAAACCCTAGAAAATTGAAGTCGCGATATTAGAGAAAGTTGAAATGAAAATCTTTGTTTCGTTTTCACAACATCAAATACGAGCAAATAACCCTAAAGTATCGCGAAAACATCACGCAGAGAAAACGAAATCGAAAGAAAAACACGATAGCGGTTGCGATGCTCAAAAGAAACCTTCGAAGAAAAATAAAGAATCGTTCAGAAAACCAAGAAATAAAACGCTAGAGAAATTCCCAACTAAATCGCGAAGATATAACGCGGAATCATCAAGCATTCTATCCCGCATCAAAACCTAATCAATTTTTTGCGAAAATTAGAAACCCTAAAAAATCAAAGCAGCGATCTAAGAGAGAAGAATCATCGCTGGGGAAGAAAAGAGAGGATGAGGAAAAAAAACAAAATGATCGCAGACTTCTGATTAAGGTATAGGTAGGTTAGGCCGGTGAATTTGAAAATATGGGCCAGTAGTTTAGACCAGGCCCAACACCAATTTATTAATCATCACTCAATTTTTTCTTTTTTTTCACTAACGGCTACGCAGTACGTAATACGACCCCGTGTTACCGACTGATTACACTGATCAACTCAAATCAATTCATTACACGTGGCAAAAAAAACAATCATTGTCCATCAAATACAACCACAAAAAAAGCCGCTTATAGAACAGTAAAATAATCCACCAAATCTATAAACCCATTACTTGTGACAAATATATAGCCCATTTATGGCCCAACTAAGATAAGGGTAAAAGCGTCCGTACATTTAATAAAATCTTGATCAGCCTAGCACTTAAAAAATGCGATTGGCTTATCCTCCCGTTGAAAAGACGAAAGTAAATCGATCAGTCAACACGGATCTTTACCGTCCATACGTTTTCAACAAGAGAGCAATCTCTAAGATCTGACGGCTAATAACCATTTAAATCTGTGGACTTGGAACGAAGAGATAATGCTATGGCGCGTGTGTCACAGTCGCTCACCAAATTGTTTTGCAAAAATAACTGTAAGGAGTAAAGACACACAAAAAAAAAAAATTGTATGGTCTCTCTCTTTGTAAGGTGAGGCAAAAACATGGCTGCGTCTCCCAAGATAGGCGTCGGAATTGGCTCTGTCTCTACTCACCGTGTCGCCGCCGCTTCATCCGCTCTTTCTCCTCCGCCTCATCTCTTCTTTCTCACTACTACTCCTACACGTCGTGACTCTTCTTTTATTCTCCGTCAATCAACCAGAACTCGTTCCGATTCCCTCCGCCTCAGAATCTCCGCCGCCAGTTCGTCTTCTTCTTCAGGTGTTTTTTGACTTACTCATTTTTCTTTCACTTGTTGATTGTAGTTTTTGTACAGTGTTGCTACTTTGCGAAGAGGTCAACTAATCGAGCTTTGTGATTCTTATAACTCCTAATTTTGCAGGTGAGATTATCGAAAACGTAGTGATTATAGGCTCAGGTCCCGCCGGATACACAGCCGCGATATACGCAGCGCGCGCCAATTTGAAACCGGTGGTTTTCGAAGGTTATCAAATGGGCGGAGTTCCCGGTGGACAATTGATGACAACCACCGAAGTCGAGAATTTTCCAGGATTCCCCGACGGGATTACGGGTCCGGATTTAATGGAGAAGTGAGCAAGAACACATCTTCACATATTGCTTCTTTACTAATTTATGGCGATTCATGCGGCTCTAGAGTATGCTGATACAATTCTTTGTGTTTGTGTTAAATGTATAGAATGAGGAAACAAGCTGAGCGATGGGGAGCAGAGTTGTATCCCGAAGATGTTGAATCCGTTAGTGTAAAAACCGCTCCTTTTACTGTCCAAAGTAGTGAACGTAAGGTGATTATAGGCTCTCTCTATCTCTCTATCTCTCAACCATTGTTTGGTGTTTATGCTAACGATGTTGTCATTTGGGGTTGAATATATAGGTCAAGTGCCATAGTATTATTTATGCCACTGGAGCTACTGCAAAGAGGCTGAGACTACCCCGAGAGGAAGAATTCTGGAGTAGGGGAATTAGTGCTTGCGCAATCTGTGATGGAGCTTCACCTTTGTTTAAGGGGCAAGTACTTGCTGTGGTTGGAGGAGGAGATACAGCAACAGAGGAAGCTTTATATCTCACGAAATATGCCCGTCATGTTCATTTACTTGTTCGCAGAGACCACTTGAGAGCCTCCAAGGCTATGCAGGATAGGTGAGTTCTTACATGATCATATATTTGTAGTGCTTGAGTTATAATTTGCTTTTCTTCTTTGACCTTTGAAGATATTCTATTGATACCGATTCTAGGATATGTGTAATGTCAGGTTGTCAAATAGGAAATTGAATCAGAACTGTCTGAGACATTACTAAATGGTTTCATGGGTTTATTAGCTCTATATATATATATATTTGTCAAGGCTGTTGTTATCAACTCGTTCCCAGGCAAATCTTTTCCTTTGGGATCTTTTCAGGAAGCCTTTGGCTATGAGAGTCCCTTCCAAGTATATAGATAACCAACCAGTATTATTGTAGTACCTATCTCGTTTGTCGGTTTATGGAGTTATAGACTAATGAGCACACCGTCAGTTGAGTGTTTTCAACACCCTGAGTGTTTTTTTAACAGGTTGGTTATGGCGAATGTTTCAGAGTGATCAACAATCCAAACATCACAGTGCATTACAACACGGAAACTGTGGACGTATTGAGCAACACCAAGGGACAGATGTCTGGCATTCTACTCAGAAGAGTTGATACGGGTGAAGAAACTGAGCTGGAGGCAAAAGGGTTGTTTTATGGAATAGGGCATTCCCCAAACAGTCAGTTATTGGAAGGTCAAGTCGAACTTGACAGCTCGGGGTATGTGTTAGTCAAGGAAGGATCATCGAATACATCAGTTGAAGGTGTATTTGCTGCAGGAGATGTGCAGGTTATTTTGGAACTTTTGGCCATATTTCTCTATTGGTATCAACTCTTATAAGGCATATTGGTCCGATAATTGTGTGAGCTTCTCTTACATTTGTCACTCTAGGACCATGAATGGAGACAAGCTGTAACTGCTGCTGGATCAGGATGCATAGCTGCTTTGTCAGCCGAGAGATACCTCACAAGTAACAATCTCCTTGTCGAATTTCACCAGGTAGGTCTATTCTTTCATAAAACTCTGAAATCTTGTACATAATTCACAATGCCTACACTCCTTCATTTTGACGTTCATGTTCTACCACATGACAGCCTCAAACTGAAGAGACTAAAAAAGAATTCACACAGCGGGATGTTCAAGAAAAGTTTGACATAACTCTTACAAAGCACCGAGGACAGGTGATTTTTTCCATTCTACTTTATGCTAACATATTAACCTCAACTTACTATCTACAATCATTTTCTCTGTCTCACATCTTTCCTTGTGTCTTATTCCCTGCTTTCAGTATGCACTTAGAAAACTGTACCATGAGAGTCCAAGAGTTATATGTGTACTATACACTTCACCAACATGTGGCCCCTGCAGGACCCTGAAACCTATTTTGAACAAGGTATTCCTTCCCTACTAAACACTTGTCAAAATGGTTTTCATTGGAAAAGATCTTACTCGCTTGCTGGATTGATTTTCTAACCATCTCTCTATTTCTTGTTCGTGTTGTTTCAGGTGGTCGAGGAATATCACAATGATGTGCACTTTGTTGAGATTGACATCGAGGAAGATCAAGAAATTGCTGAAGCAGCTGGAATCATGGGAACGCCATGCGTGCAGTTCTTCAAGAACAAGGAGATGCTCAGGTTGGAAAATGTTCTAATAATTATTAGGATTTTATTAGATTATTGTGTTCAGCTTTGGCTAAAGATTCCAGGTGTGTGCAGGACTGTATCTGGTGTGAAGATGAAGAAAGAGTACCGGGAATTCATTGAGGCCAATAAATAATGACAACAAATAGATTTGATTGTTTCTGGCACATGCCAAATGTTATCGTGATTCAGTTTTGGTCATTCAACTACTTTAAAGTTATTGAAGCAACGCCAATTAAATAGAATCATCATCTTAAGTTGGTTGCAAGTATAAGTTTTACAAGTTGCTTTTGATTTTATGAAGCTACTATGCGTTTTGGGTCAGTTCCAACTTCAGGAACATCGTCGAGAATGAAGGGACCAAGTCTACCTGTCCTAAACAAAGTAAGAAATTTCTTGGACACCATTAACCTTGCTTCAGATGATGCTCTGTGAGGAATCTTCAATGCCTTTTGCAGAACTTCAAACTGTTGCTCTATCAAACACTCTAAATCATTCTCATCTTCTGTATCCCCATCAAATTCTGAGAGTGTTGTGTACAGTGATCGTTGCACTTCTGAGATCATATCCTGTAGATGACAGGGAATCTCAATAGGTTAGGACAGTCTAAGGAGAAAGCAAGCTAGAGATGTATAAGGCTATTGGCTAACCCCAACATAGTGCAGAGCAGATGAATCTGGTTGTTTAGATCTCTGATGTCGAAGATCCTTCAAGTTGTAGCTTGGTTTATCGATGCAGTCTGGATGAGATCCTTCATTTCTTCCCTCAAATAAGTACTTCCAATGTAGCGGAGTCCCTCGAGTGTTCAAAATAGCAAGAAAGTATTGCGCAATCCTTTCTTCACCCACTACTGAGTCTTTGACGGACCCTAAGAACATAGAGTTTCAAATAGATAAGTTCTACAAAAACATGTAAACATTCAGCTATACTACAGATGCATGCTGTAAGAAAAAGTAGGTACACACATCTAGTGCACAGATCTACACCATCTAGCACCAAGGAGGAAGGAGAGAAAGGACAAGAACCTGAAAGTGCAAGCTTCAGACCAGTTTCGATATCAGGGATACTTGGGACCAGCACACCAGGGGAATCGAGAACATATATACTAGGTCGATGAGCAATCTGTTACCACAGGACTTTCTCAGTTCTCAATTCAAAATCACGATGAAGAACAACCAACTAAAGAAGAAAAGAAAAAAGGATTGACCTTGAAACCAGCAATATCTTGAGTTACACCAGGCAATGGACCAACCGTAGCTCTCTTTAATTTGTCCTGCACTATGCACATACGGCATAGACCGAAATAAGTCATGGTAGATTTCATTCATCATCATTTCATGGATGCAAAATTGCAATAATGAGCTTGAAAACATGAGGTTCAGAGTTCTGATCTATTAACTTTCATAGTGTCTATAAGCCAGTCAGAGACACTAATATCTTACCAGGAAAACGAGTTGCTGCGATTTGGTGGATCGAATTAATCAGTGCAGATTTTCCAACATTGGGGACACCAACCACCATTACAAGTAAAGTAGGCTCCCTAGCAATCACTTCCTTGAGCTTCAACTCAACCAGATCAAGCAGCTACAGAAATTATGCCCAAAAAATTGAACTTCTTGATGGGAAATTGTACCATTCCTTATCAGATAATGTATGTGAGGAAACTACTATTGCGTTAACACACGAACATAGATGATCATCTAACCTTCTTGACAGAGCTTTTGCTATGGGCATTAATGGAGATACAGTCTTGCTGCTTAGATTCGAAATGACGGGTCCATTTCTACAGTACGCCATCAAAATCGCAGATAAGTTCACTCGACCTCACGGCTCACAGTTACTAGAAAGAAGAAATGGACAGAGAAACTTACATTGAGAATGTTAGGGTTTGCTAAATCTTTCTTATTCAGAGCTATTATACGCCTCTTCGCTGATAACTGGGACTGTAGGTCCTCGTTCGTTGATGACAGAGGAATCTGCGAGATACCAAAACGACAAAACTAATCCATTTCAATACTTCCACGAAGATAACGGATCGAATACGAAGAGAGTTTTGAGTTTGTATGCGTGTGTACGTACACGGGCATCGCGAACTTCGATAACGAGATCGGAGAGCTTGAGACGGTTGCGTATAGCGCGAGTAGCAGCAGCCATATGACCGGGAAACCAATTGATAGCTCCGGCGTCTTTGGCGAAGCTCATTCCGCCGATCAAACCTTTTTTCACTACCTTTTTCAACCCCATCACCATTTTCTCCGGCAATTACTAGCTTCAGAGGGTTTTCTGAGGTTTTTCAGCTCTACAAAAAAATAAAATAAAAAAATAAATATTAATGATTTTGGATGTAATTGTATTTTCAACAAAATTGGGGCTATTTTAGATCATTTTCAAAGTATATTGAACCAGATGAACGGGAAACATATACGATCAAATTGACATAGTAGGATCAGATTACGAAGACGAGATCTCCGAAATCACCATGCATGACATATTGAACTAGAAAAGAAAGCAGAAACCGCTAAATTCATAGCAGAATCACAGAATTTAAATGCGCAGTTGGAAGGTATCACCGCCTCCACAAAAGAAAGGAATGCGCGTACGATGAACCGTTCTTTATTCGGAGCATTCCAGCGGACACTTGAAACGGCAGCCGAACACCAAGGCCGACCTGACTACGTGAACACAGCGAGATTCAGAAGCACAACTGAGAGTGCCGAACTCCAAAACATTCGTGAAAAATTAAAATTAATGAGCTCGCATGTACACCAAGCCACCAGTTCGGCTCCTTGCATTCTTCGTGCCATAGAAGAGACACAAAAGACGCCATTCTCTAGGAGAGTCACTAATGTCGCAGTTCGGCATTCTGCCAAGATCAAGTTGGGATATAATGGTAGGAGCGATCCGGTTCAATACTTAACGGCTTTCACCATCGCCATGGCACGAGTAGAGTTCTCCGCAGAAGAACGAGATGTAGGTTTGTGCCAACTCTTTGTTGAAAATTTATCACGATCGACGCTGGATTGGTTCTCCCGTATAGAACCTGGAACCATCAACAGCTTCCAACAACTTTCGACCGTGTTCATTAAGCACTACTCAATGTACATCGCGAAGAAAGTTTTACCGACCTATGGACGCTATCTCAGCAGGAGGGTAAATCATTAAAGGATTTCATTGACAGGTTCAAGGGAGTTGTTGCTCGGATAGTAATTAATGATGAAGGAGTAATCGCCGCTCTACGGAAAGCCTTTTGGTTTAATTCAAGGTTTAAGGATGAGTTACTCATCAACCCACCACAAACACTAGAAGACGCACTCCATAGAGCCAACAAGTTCATCGAAATAGAGGAAAAGCATGTCGTAATGTCTAAAAAACATCACGTCGTGAAACCAAACCGAGATAGGGATGAGATTCCTCGAGAACCTAGGTAGCACTACTCAAGAAACAGATGAGCTCGCGCTACCTATGCGATCACCGAAAGTGGCAAAACCACAGACCAACCTCCACCTTATGACGACGACCCGGAGGCATACTGTGACTTCCACAAATGAAGCGGGCACAAAATCGCAGATTGTCGTCACTTACAGGCTATTCTGCTAAAGAAATTTCAGGATGGTGAAATTAATACCAACAGAAGTAGGTATAACGATATAAGACAAAGCGGGAACTCGTGCCATAATTCGGCCACGAAGGATAAAGCCCACCACGTTAGCACAGTTCAGGAAAAGAGCTTGCATACTATCGAATATGACGCCCCCCCCACTCGAACTCATGATCGTAGCCCAGATGATCGAGTTACGAAGGGATAACTACCAAGAAGACGAGTCAACATGATCATGGGCGGCTTAACTTCCTGCAACGATTCGGTAAGATCTATCCAAAACTCTGAACGACGAGCTGTTACCGCATAAAAGGAAAAAACAGACATTGCGCCGACCTCTCAACCACTTGAGTTCGGAGATGCCGACCTAAAAGGATTGAGTCAACCCACAACGACTTCCTAGTTATCGAGCTGATCATCACAAATACGGAGGTAGCTAGAATACTAGTCGATACAAGAAGCTCTGTGGATATCATTTTTAAAGAAACGATAGACAACATGGAAATCAGCGCCAACCTAATTAAAGACGATAGCAAAACACTCACAGGTTTCAGTGGCGAAACCGTCTCTTCCACTGAAACAATTAAGTTACCCGTTCAAGCCGAGGGTTCCACCCAAATGGACAAATTCGTCGTCATGGAACAAAAATTAGCGTTCCATGTAATCTTAGGTACACCATGGCTCTATTCCATGAAACCGGCAATATCGACCTACCACCAGGGCACCAAATTCCCAACAAGCAGGGGAACATGGACGATTAGGGAAAATCAGCGCGTAGCTTGATGCCTGTTTTATAACAGAACGCCGTATGCGAACCTTGCGAGTATTGGAAGAAACTGTAAGCTCTCATCCAACCTATAACTCTACACCAGAAATAGAAAAAGTCGAACAAGTCAGTATTCACGCCGAGAACCCAAACCGTACTACAGGAATTGGGAATGAGCTGGCCGAAAACATCAAAGCTAAATTAATCTTGCTACTAAGGAAGAACGCCAGCACTTTCGCCTGAATCATGGATGACATGAAGGGAATTGACCCTTCCATCACTCGTCATGAGCTAAATGTCGATCCGACCTACAAGCCAATAAAGCAAAAACGTCGTAAACTAGGGACGAAACGCTCTCAAGCAGTCAATGATGAGGTAGAATAACTCCTGAAAGCCGGCTCAATTGCCAAGGTCAAATACCCAGAATGGTTGACCAACCCAGTCGTCGTCAAAAAGAAGAACGACAAATAACGCATGTGCGTCGATTTGACTGATCTCAACAAGGCATGTCCCAAAGACAGCTTTCTCTTACCTCATATAGACAGGCTTGTTGAAGCACCCACATGCAACGAGCTCCTATTTTTTATGGATGTCTTTTCAGGATATAACCAGATTATGATGCACCATGCGGATCGGGAGAAAACAACCTTCATCACGGACAGGGGAATGTATTGCTACAAGGTAATGCCCTTTGGACTCAAAAACGCAGGAGAAACCTACCAACGTCTGGTGAACAAAATGTTCGCTAGCGAGATCGACATGTCCATCGAAGTTTACATCAACGATATGCTGGTCAAGTCGTCCGAAGCGGAGGATCACATACAACACCTGGAAAAATGTTTCGAAACACTCAACCTCTACGGAATGAAACTTAATCCAGCTAAGTGTACCTTTGGAGTCACATCAGGCGAATTTTTAGGGTACATCGTAACTAAGAGAGGAATCGGAGCAAAACCCAAGTAGATAGAAGCCATCCTGAACCTACCAGCACCCAAAACGAAAAAAGAAGTGCATAACCTTACAGGCCGCATCGCCGTGCTGAATAGATTTATCTCCCGATCAACTGATAAAAGCTTACCCTTTTACCAGATCCTCAAAGGAAACAAGTGCTTCGAATGGGATAAAAAATGCCAGGATGCATTCACCAAGCTCAAGTCATACTTAACAACGCCCCCGTACTTGCCAAACTAGAATATGGCAAAATTATGTCGTAATTTCCTAGGTAGCCGTCAGTGGCGTCCTCGTGAAAGAAAACCAAGGGGAACAAAAACCAATCTTCTACGTCAGCAAGTCGCTAAACGATGACGAAACGCGGTATCCAGCCATTGAGAAAATAGCTTTAGAAGTAGTGTTTGCATCCTGGAAACTATGGCCCTACTTCCAGTCACACACTATCGTTGTACTCACCAACCAGCCGCTTCGAACCATACTTCATAGCCCAAATCAGTCCTGCAAATTAACCAAGTGGGCAGTCAAACTCAGCGAGTACAACGTGGAGTATCGAAATCGTACATGTTCCAAGTCCTAGGTCCTTGCAGATTTCATAGCTGAGACCCCACCTAGAGCAGATAGTGTATCTCCACCAGGAACATGGAACCTTTATGTTGATGGCTCAAGACGGAAGAAATAATCGGGTGCAGGTGTCCGGCTCGAGTCACCTGCCGTAGAGGTGCTCGAGCAAGCTTTCAGGTTCAAATTTGAAGCGTATAACAACGAAGCAGAATACAAAGCACTGCTAGCTGGATTGAGACTCGCCAAGAACCTCGACGCCTAGCGAATACACGCCTTTTGTGATTCTCAACTCGTCACCGGTGAATTCAGCGGCGAGTACGTCGCAAAAAATGATCGAATGTTGTAGTACCATCAGATGGTTCAGGAAAAAGCAGGCGAATTCAACAGCTTCGAGCTCACCAAAATTCCAAGACACGAGAACCCGCTCGCCGACTCATTGGAAAACATGGCATCCACCAACGAACTCGAGTTGAAGCGAACTATCCCTATGGAGTACATAACCTCACTAAGCATCACTAGCATAATGGCTAACGCCATCGACGAAATTATCTCTTTTGATTAAGAACAAAGTGAGCACGGCAAACCCGACTGGCGCACCAAGAAAGCAGATTATATCCTTACAGGAAAAGAACCAGAAGACAAATGGGCAGCACGGCGACTTCGAGTCATAGGCGCAAGGTACACCATCATAGATGGACAACTATACAAACGATCTGCTTCAGGAATCCTGCTACGGTGCATCAACGGAGACGATGTGAAGCAAGTCCTTGCCGACCTACATGAAGGAGCTGGCGGGAGTCATTCTAGAGGATGTTATCTAGCTTTAAGAATAAAGAAGCACAAACACTACTGGCCAACGATGCTGCATGACAGCTAAGAATTCGCCAAACGATGCGAGATGTACCAGATACATGGACCAATGAATCACGCACCCACCAAACCGATAAACGCCTTGGCAAACCCCTATCCATTCATGAAGTGGGGAATGAACATAGTAGGACCATTCCCGATTGCAACAAATAAACACAACTTTCTGCTGGTAATGACATATTACTTCACCGAATGGGTAGAAGCAGAGTCCTATATGGCAATCAAGGCCAAACAGGTTTCATAACTAAACTACCACATACTATCAGCTCAGTACAATGCAAAAAGTACACAAAGTCGTTAACGACCTACGTTGTATGAGTATTGCAGGTACAAGACTTTATATGGAAAAACATAATCTGCCGACACGATGTCCCGTACGAAATCACAACAGATAATAGAACTAATTTTTGCACAAAGACAGTAAAAGCATTCTGTAACAGGTGGAGTATCCGATTAAATCACTCCACACCAAGGTATCCCCAGGGGAACGGGCAAGCTGAAGCCATCAACAAATCCATAGTCGACGGACTCAAGAAACGTCTAGATACCAAGAAATAACTCTGGACCGACGAGCTAGGCGGCGTCTTATGGTCCTACCGAACTACACCTCGACAATCCACCAACCAGACCCATTTCTCTCTAGTACACGGAATCGAAGCCCTAGCACCATTCAAAGTAGCAATATTCAATTTGCCCCGAGTCAAGCTGCCAGAGGACGTAGCCACCAACAACGCAATGCTACTTAATTCACTCGACGATGTGGAGGAGATACGAGATAGAGCACTGGTACGGATAAACACCTATCAACAAGCTACAATGCAATACTACAAAAAAGGCGTCAAGCAGAAAAGGTTCAAAGTAGGAGACTTGGTCTTGCGTATGACTTACGCGAACACAACAGAAGAAAACGCCGGTAAACTGGGAGCTTGGTGGGGAGGCCCATTCGAAATATCCAAGATAGTCAAACCAGGAGTATACGAACTAAAAGCCAAAGACGGAACCCTGATCCCGAATTCCTGGAACGCTACTAAACTTAAGAGATTTTATTCTTAGGTTCCATTGTACCGTGAACTACGACCTGGCTTGATCCTTGTTATCATGGTACGTAGGCAACCCACTGGGTGCAACTATTTCAATTAATAAAAACCATCTTGATCATATGATTCAATGATCCCAAAATAAGAATCTCAACATTTTTCATAGTACAAAAGTATCTAACGTACCAACTATCTTTAAAAATATAACCAAAAAGTTGAGCAACAACTCGCACATATCCTACGCTAGATAGGAATGTCAGCGAGATCAAAGTTTTCTCGTCATGGCTCCAAATACCATTAATAAAGCCGAGATCCATCTCGAATACTCTTAAAGATGAGTATTGAACACGTGCAAAGTTACAACGTTCGAGCTTAAGTCTCCATAAAAAGCCCAGCTCCTACTCGCGTACTTCTAAAAATGAGTATTGGACGTGTGCAAAGTTACAACTTTCTAGCATAAGAATCCACCTAAAATCTGAGTTTCGACTCGCGTACTCCTACCAAGAGTATTGGGAAAAACTAAAGTTTTTGTCGATAGATCATTTGTCAAAGAGGATGATCTGCATGTTGTCTCTTTTCGGCTTTTGATCGGGTGGATGTTCAGTTCGCACAAGAACTAGAGAAACATCCATTTACCTTAACCACATATTTCGTCCGAAGGAAAAGAGCCAAAATCTGATTCACAACCAATCAACACAACGAGATCAAAGCTTTCTCATTCTTGATAAAAATATGATATACGACAAACATAGAAAAAGAATTAGCCGAACTATGGCTCTATTTCCATTATCAAAAGATACCAACATTACATGGTTCGTAAAGAAAATAACGACAACCTAACAGATAAACGAATCAGAAAACATAAAGCCCCTAAAAATGACAGCGGGACCGCCGACAAACAAGGCAGATCCTAATCCCAAGAAAAAAACTACTCCAAAGGAACACAAGAGCTACAAGGTAGACTGAAACCAACCCTAAGAAAACCGTGAAAGCTGCTCCAAAGGAACAGCTACACCCTCGGCGTTGCTAGAGTAGCAGGCTGGACCTCGACAGAAGCATCAGAACCTCTATGGGCGGACCGAATTAAGTTTGAACCATGCTCGTTAAACGCAGATCGGAAGTAGAATTCTTCAGGTGTCACATCAGTTATATCTAATTGATCGTATTGAACCTTGTACTGCTCAACATCTGCTTCAAGCTTCGCCATCAGCTCATCAGGTACCACGCCGCCTTCTACCACTATGATACGAACTCAATCCAGAGTCCCTTTAGCTTGGGAATAGGACTGTATGATAGGATCAGCCTTTCCTTGGTCCTCCACGTGATGCCGAAGCTTATCAAGCTTTGTTGCACACTCAACCTGAGTTTCTCGCAGTGTTAAACACGACTTGCAAAGCTCAGGAGAGACGGAGCATTTTCATCTCGCTCTCATGCAATTTCTCGAGAGAAACATAAGCCTCTTGCAGCTCGAAGAATTTAGCGCCTGGTTGGTCTCGGGCTGCATGCAAATTAATGAGCTCCGTCGCAGCAAACTCCTGAGTGGCTTCGAGTTCAGCCCTTAAAGCAGCAAGGTCTTTAGTAGCAGATGTCGCCGTGACACTTAGCATCCTCTTTATAGCGGCTACCTGGGTAGTCACTTGCTTGATTACCTCCTCTTGTTTACTCAGCTTAAGCCGATCTTCGGAAATCTATTTCTTGCCTTGTTCGACCAGCTGCGACAGCTTGACTAGCTCATCCTCATTACTGGACAAGGCTCAGAATTTATTCTCGTAAAAGGTAACGAGCTTATTGGTCGTCACAAGAGTCTGCACATTATGCAAATGTGGAAGTCAGAACTTTTACGATTTCACCAACAAAGAAGAAGAAGAAGAAAAGAAGACCTACCTGGCAAGCTTGCCGAGACAGAATTTCATAAATTTCAGGTGCCATCAGCCGATCCACAGTAGGGATGACCAGATCGTTGGTCCCGAGGCGATTCACTAACCCCATGCAAGCATGCCTATCTTGCGCGAACGGCACGCCTCTATGCGTGAACGAGAATGTCCAGCTCCCCCGCGAGTTGTCTTGTCTCGCCGAATGGGAGCTTCCTCCCTCAGTATCTTAAGGATCTGCAGCCTCGCCCTTAGCTTGGGAATAGGACTGGATGATAGGATCAGCCTTGTCTTGGTCCTTATCATCATCATCACCACATGCGCCAAGAAGATGAGGAAGCTCTTCGTCAAAGGTCTCTAAATCGCCATCTACGGGGTCCACATCCTCAGTCATCTCACCCAGAATTTAAGAGACTGTTGGAGTTCTACCAGTAAGAGCAAGTGGCAGAACTGTCAGGTCGGTAACAGGGACACTTGTCCCTGAAGATGTTCCCACAACAAGAACTTCCTGTTGCTCATCATGAGCATTTTCTGTTTGTTAGTGTTCTCCAGCAGGAACACCCTCATTTGTTGTTTTTCCTTCAGCAGGGACCTCTCCTCTCGAACCATGTTCCTCAGTTGGAATAATGGTTGAATTCAGCTCTTCTGCCGAACCAATGATCACCATGTTACGAGTCTCACGATCCCAGTTGGATCAACGTCATCTCTTGGTTACCAGCGGAAGACAGGGGTCCTCACTGCCCGCAGAACCAGATGTCTGCGCTTATTTCCTCTTCGAACTAGAAGATGATTGCCCTAGCTCGGTAGCATAGTCCACAATAGGTTTCAGACGACCCATTATCTGTTTTTCTTAATAGGACAGACGTTGAGCTCCCAACTGGCTGAATTTTTCCAAATCACAGTTAGAAAGATATTTCTCTAAATAATGAGCAGGTACCTGGGTGACCTCACATGAGTTAATAAACGGGATGCTCTGCTGGATGATCTCTGCCTCATGAATCCTCCCAAAATCTTCAAGAAAGTTTGGCGGAAAAGGACAGGAGTTGAAGTGTAATTCTGCAAATAACAAAATAAACTTTGGTTAGAAACTTCGGATTTTTCCAAATGTCAGCTCAGCTTTCCTAGGTGGTATCTACCGAAGGTATCTGTCCATTTTCTTTTTAGGATCCTTCCTACGTCGTTGATGGACTCCGGCACAACTTTTAAGAAGAGATATTTTCCAGTCGTGGATCTTCGTGTCCGGTTTGGTGTTTATCAGTTTGTACTTAGGCTTGAAATTGATGTACACAAAGCCCATATTCAACTTCGTCTTCTTTTGCACCACCGGGTTGATTAACGACATATTTCTAGGAACCTGACGCCGACCTCCACCTTGAACTCGTGAGCACGAGCCATTATGGCTATCATATGCCTGATTGAAGGGGCAGATAACTGCGAGATGGCGATCTTCCGCCTCGCGCAATACGAGATCAGCAACTTCGGCAGAGGAAGCCAAACATGACACTTCCTGAAAAAGGATTCATATAAACAGACATAACCTTGGGGACAATCCCAAGGTCGTTCATGAGGCTTGGGGATCAGGAACAAAATCCCGTTAAAGAAGGACAAATCTCGAATAAGATCTCGAATTGTTCATTATGTGCATCTGGTAGGTGAAAGACCTGTCTGCTCGTCATCGAGCTGGATCCATTTCCCTTGAGGAGCTCGTTCTTCAGGAGGAACCTCTAGGTCGGCGACGTTCAGGTCGTTAAGAGAAGCAGAAGGCTCATTAGGGTTTACACGGGAGGTAGACATAGTTTAATATCGGTAGTATTACCTAGCTGTTACAAATAAATCACCGAGCTAAAAATTGTAGAAAGAGAAAGAAGAAAGAAGGGAGAGTGATTGTACCTGTGTGAAGTATAAGAATGAAGGTGAAGGGGGTATTTATACCCCTGAAAGATGGCGGTTACCGAGAAACGAAATCATTGTGCGTGGGAATCTGTAAAGGTGCGATGCTTCAGTTTCCCCTACGAAAACTATTCGCGAAAGGCTACGAAGCATTAAATGCACCTCAGCCGAAATAGACTTTTAATTTGGGAAGCTCAATCGACGACTTGTTGCCCCATCACCGACTTGGGGGGGGGGGGGGACTAANAGGTTTAGCACCTGCCCAAAATTCTATTTCAGCTGAAGGCCCAGGTGGACGACGACCTGGAGAACCCAAGGCGACCTAGAAGGCCTGAAGATAAATTGGGCTGATCTGACTGACGAGCTAGGCCTTACAGCTCGAAGCCCATTAGGTCAAAACATGTAATTAAGGTTTTAAGCATATATTCTTAGTATAAATATCCATGTAATTACTCTAAAAGGATATATAAAATTCTTCTTGAGATCACCTAAGCTTGAACCGACAATATCAAAGACCTAACCTAATTGTTAAGTCTTGATTCAACAATACTTTAAATTTGAGGTACTATCTTTGGAGAAGAACACATGATACCTCAAATCTTAAATAGAATTCAAATATCATACTATTAATTAATATTCAAACATCTTAAGTAAAATTCAAACACCATAGTGCTTTTATATATGTTCGACCAATGCATTTCGAAGTGATATATGAATTAATATTCAAACATCTAAAATAAAATTCAAACTTAAAACTGTTTTGAAACGAACAAGATATGTATATATGGACTAAAGTCGTTGTTTTTGAAACAGAGCTGAAATGTGTGCCAGTGGAGATGATAGCTAAGTTAGTACCAGATCATGCGAGGAAGCGGTCTCCTTGGCTCCTAAATTAGAACAAACACTACACTAATAATTCGCCTTATGTATCCTAATGTGACAATCTGATGATATATATATGTACCCTTTTGTTTGTTGTATGAGTAGTGAAAAAAAAAGAGAAAAGAATTATTGGTGCTTAATTAAGGAGCCCCACGCGCTGAGTGGAGCGCGTACAAAAACATGTTATAATTGACACTACAGGGTCGGGTCGGCGTTCAGCAAAGGGAAAGATGCCGTCGGGGAAATATTACTGCGATTACTGCGACAAGGAGTTTCAGGACACTCAAGTCGCTAGAAAACGCCATCTTCTTAGTAAACCTCATCTTCGAGCTAAGGCCCTTTGGTACTCCTCTCCTTCAGGTCTGATACATCTTAATCCACAAGTCTCCAACTTTGTGCCGAGGAGTCTTTGCAATCAATTCGTTACCTCGGTATGTATGTCTTTCAATCGATTTGATTCTCTCTTGTTTTATCGTATGTATTTTTTGTTAAATGGGGTTTTGCAGAATTTTTGTCCATTTGGAGACTCTTGCAGATATTTGCACCCTAACAACATCCAAGGAAGCACAGGCATGTTAAATACTTAAACCAGCTTCTAATTGTGGCCTCTCTTTTCGTTTCATTACACCCAGTTTAGATTCTGTCTTTTTTTAAAATTCAATTGCAGATATGTTTAACCAACAAGGAAGTACATCAAACCGTATGCTTTTACTTTTTCTCTCCATCATTAATCATAGTTAAAACTTGGTAGAAAAATCTTATGTACGGACCTTCTGAAAAACAGGTGATTTTGTTAGCAGCGGGAGAGGAGGGACAAGTTGGTTTGATCTTCCGCCATCTCTGAAACCGCCTCCTGAGCATGGCTATCCTCACCTTTCCCCTATAGATTGGGGATAGAACTTCTTTTTCTCTCTCTTGAGAAACCTTACTTTTTGTTGAATCAATACCACCATCACCTATGACACTCAAAGAACTTTAATCCCTTTGGAGTAAATCTATGATAAAAAAAAAGCTACTGAGAATAGAGAGAATACATCTTTATTGATGCCCTACGCTGAGAATCTGCTACCTATGCCCGTAATCAAAATGGTACAAGCCAACGAGTTTTGCAGAAAAGATCCACTATTGCAAAAAACAAAACAAAACAAAGGAGCCATAATAAGCATATCTAAAACGTAGATCTAGTATCTCTCAAGGTTTTTCCTTTTTGCTTACTACTACTATACTTTTTCACATCTTTTTAAAAACTAAGTTTCATTCACGTTATTGTGAAGACTGATTTTAAAATTTCTTCCAAGTTTCGCTAAATCGAGATGGATAACGAAGACCGATTTTTTAAAGGCGCTCACCAACAACGACTGACTATTGTCGTTGTTACTTTAGTAAAGGGCTAATTTGAACAGGCAATGAGAGCAAATGAAAAAGCTCAAGCTTACTCATACGTCATTACTGTATAAGAACTTTTATGATTCTCACGAAGCTCCATGGTACCTAAACCATGATAACATTTCATGATGCCCATTTGCCCCTGGTAGTGAGACGATAATACATAGTATTAGAGTATTATGATGTTTCTATTTAAGATACAACGATGAGAAATCATATTTTCCTATTGCCTCAAAATGCTTACTAAAAGATGATAATTAAAAGGGTAAACCATCTATTTCCTCACAAGAACTATTGCATACCGATCTTTCCCCAGGAAATCAGACCCTATATTTTTTTCCCCTAATTGTAATGTTGGTATTCATTTCCCCATAATAAGAACTTTAAAACCTATGTATCCACTGATTTTAAAAGAAAATGCATTTATCCATAAAATTGAATTAGGTTGGTTGATTAATTAGGGTCGTTTGATAACCAATATAAAACCGATTTAACCCTAACTCGAAACAGTAAACCGAAACTAATCCAAAAACGACCCGATTATGTTGGGTACCCAAACCCACTTTCGTTTTATCCCCAAATTGAAAGAAAAAACCCTAATTCTGAAAATCGTATAATCGATTTGAGCAGAGAGTGAGAGTGAGAGTGAAGCTTGATGGAGGAGATGATGGAAGTTGTCGTTCGTATGGATGGAGGAGATGATAATTACGATGCTGAAGCTGATGAGAGGAATGACTACCACATCGAGCAACTTGTGGATGAGTCGTTGCGAGATGAAGAAGAGTATGTGTGAGATGATGTTTACCCAGAGAGCGATGAGGAAGACGACGACATTGCTAGAGAGAAAAGAAGGAACAACATGAGAAGAGGAGATGGTAATATGTACATGAAGCAGAGCTTCTTAAATGGTGTAGCTTTCAAAGAATGTGTGCTTGATTAGCGTTGAAGAGTGGAAGAAACATCAAACAACACAAGTATGACAAGGATACAATCAAATTTATTTGTGATGTTAGTGATGGTCGTGAGGGATTTGATGGTTGTAAATGGGCAGTGTATGCTTCTACTCTGCCAAAGGATCCTATTTGGAGGATTAGGAAGTTTTTAGATAAGCATAGTTGTGTACCAAATGGGGAATGTGAAATGTTGAAAATGCCTCAAATAGCTAGGTTGTTTATGGATAAGATTAGGGATGATCATGATTATTTTATGCCTATGAAGATTGATCAGCTTATAAAGGAAAGGTATAAAATATCAGTGTCTAGGCCTCAATGTCAAGCTGCTAGGTCAAAGGCATTGAAATGGATAGAGGTTGAGTATGATGAAAAATTTTCTAGGCTAAGAGATTACAAAGCAGAGATAATGGAATCAAATGTTGGTTCAGTTGTAGAGGTTGACACAGTTAAAGATGCAGAAGGGAATGATGTGTTCAATAGGTTTTATGTCTGTTTTGACATCATTAGAAAGACATGGAAACAGTCATGTAGGAAGATCATAGGGGTTGATGGTTGCTTCTTAAAAGGAAAGATTAAAGGCAGTTATTAGTTGCTTTGGGTAGGATGCTAATAATGGAATTTACCCTATAGCTTGGTGCGTGGTGCAAGTAGAGAACAAAGAGACTTGGTTGTGGTTTGTGAGGAGGTTGAAGGTTGATTTATAGTTAAATGATGGTGATACATATATGCTTACTTCATACAGACAAAAAGTAAGCTCATCTTGTTCTTTCTTTTCTGTTTTAAATCTGTTTACTTCACACAATTTTAAAGATGTTTTAACTTGTTGTATTTTTATGTCTAAGGGATTAATTCATGTTGTTGAGGTGGAGCTCCCTAAGATAGAGCATAGGATGTGTGTTAGGCACATCTATGCTAATCTAAAGAAGAACCACGGGCACAAAAAAGAAATGAAGCCACTTATTTGGAATCTGGCTTGGAGTTATAATGAAGCAAAATATAGGGAGAGGTTAGATAGGATTTATCAGTATGATCTTGCTGTCTACCATGATATAATCAAGTCAAATCCAAAGAGATGGACAAGATGCTTCTACAAGTGCAGTCAAACTGGTCCATTATGTGAAGATGTGGACAATAACAGTACTGAATCATTCAACAGTACAATCAATAAGGCAAAAGAGAAGCCTTTCATAGCAATGCTTGAAACTGTTAGGAGATTAGCAATGGTAAGAATTGCTAAAAGATCTGCCATTGCAAATGCACATGAAGGTATGTAGTCAAACTGTGTTTTTAGTCTTATGGTTCTTAGTCTTATGGTTCTTAGTCAAAGGATTAAAATTGTTTGTAATGTTTAGTCAAACTGTTTATGTGATAGGTTTGTGTACACCATATGTTGAGAAGGTCTTGGCAGAAGAACATGAGCAAGCAACTCTATGTAAGGTGAGCAGAAGCACTAACCTTCAGTTTGAAGTGAAACTAATAAGAGACTACCACTGTGTCTGTATGCTAAACAAGTCATGCACCTGTAACAAATTTAACATATATGGGATCCCTTGTGAGCACGCATATGGAGTCATCTTGCACAAGAACTTGAAGCCTGAAGACTCTGTTTGTTTATGGTTTCATACCAGCATGTGGAGAAGGAATTATGCAGAAGGCTTGTGTCCACAGAAAGCTTCAAGGCATTGGCCTTCAACTAATGCTTCATAGTTAAAATACCACCTGAACCAGCTCAACCAGGAAGACCAAAGGTGACCAAAGAAGATAAGACGAGAAAGAAAGGTGTCAATGAATCTCCCACTAAGAAGAAGCAGCAACAAACCAAGAGGGTTATGCATTGTAAAGTTTGTGGATCAACTGGACATACTAAGAGGAACCACAAAGCAAAAACTTCAAATCAGGTTTGTTTATGCTTTTAGTTGGCAAATAATGCATTTTGTTATGAATTTTGTGATCTTATTGTAGGCTTCTCAAAGATGTGAATGACCATCTTCTCAGATTGTCATATCACAATCTGTTTTAAGCCAACAAGATTATGATTGAAACAAGATCAGGTAGAAGTTTGTTGGGTATGTCTTTAGGTCTGTTGGGTTGTTGGGTCTGTCTTTAGGTCAGTTTTTAGGTCTGTTTTTAGGTCGGCTTTTAAGGTGGATGAAGTCTGTTTTTGGTTGATGTTTGGGGTCTTTTAAGAAGCAAAATGTTGATGTGAATAGGCTATTTTTGGTTATCAAATCTGGTCATGTGACCATTTTTTTTATGAATTTGGTACTTTGATCCTTTGGGTAAAGTCCAAGATAATCAATTAAGCACAATTTAACCAAAAACAACTTAATATTGACAACAACATTGTCTTACACAACAAAAATTTGTCTTACAAACTAAGAACCATAAACAATAACAACAACTTACCATTAAGAACCATAAACAACAACAACTTACATAACAAACCACATAGAGGAGTAGAATGAGACCAACAACCAATATAGAAACCAAAATCAGAACAATCATCATCTTCTTCATTTTTGATTTAGCTTCATCTAAGACATCCTCAAGCTTCTCATTCATCTCTTTCTCATGCTCCATAAGTATCTTCTCAAACATTTTCTTGTCCAAATCATTACACTTAACCTCTTTGCATTGTTCCTCAAGACTAGCAACCCTCACATTTAATAATTCTATCTCATCTAAGTAAGCCTCATCAACCCATTTAAAGGTATGATTATCATTCCTAAGCTACAAAGGATCAACAACAACCATGTATATATGCTATTTCAATTCTATAATCTTTACAAACATTCTCTCAAATGAAAAGTTACCTTGTTTGCAGCTACATATGAGAATATGTAGTATCTCCGAAACGGATTTGAATCCGACTTTGAGATGTGCTCAACAACATTTTCCCCACAATTTCCACATTTCTTAGCAACCCCAAAAATTATACTTCTTGAATGATATGTGGAGTTCAAACTCGATCCTGCACAGATATTACTCATAGAAATGCTCACAATCACAATTTTGTTTACCCCAAATCGATCTAGGGTTCTTGATAAGATTTTAAAATTTTTTCCCTCATTTGCTACGGGTATAAGGCGAATTGGGTCGGTTTCGGTTTTCAAAACACCGGTCGGTACGGGTCTCGGTTTCAGTTTGGTATGTTCTTACACGGGTTGGAATACGATTTCGGTTCAATTTAAGTCAACTGAAAATCATGGGGAAATGAATACCAAAGTTACAATTAGGGGAAAAAATATAGGGTCTGATTTCCTGGGGAAAGATCGGTATACAATAGTTCTTGTGGGGAAATAGATGGTTTACTCTAACTAAAACAACAATGCTCTTTGCCTTTCTAAGTTGATTATAAAGATGTGGTGGCAGAAAAGAATGGACACTGTGGGACCATGAGATTCCAAAGATGATACGTTGCGAAGTTACAAGAATTAGGTTTACTGGCATTAATTGAACAAAGAAACCTATTGGGGGAAGTGAAATATGGAGTAGATTATATTTACCTTATTCAACGAGATAGAGACTGATAGTAGGATTTTGAAGTCATGCTGGGTATCAATTACCCATCGTTGTAGTATAGATGAGTTGTCAATCCATAATAGGAATGCACTAAGCAATCTGGAATGAGATGGATGCTTTAAAGTCAAGCTAAGTGTTAAAAGGGGGTGTTTGCTAAAAGGTCCTAAGTGCAATGAACATAAAATGCATAAAGACAGAAAGAAGCATAAAACACTTAAATGTAAAAACAGAGTAAAAGCAAGGAAAGTGAAAGGTGCAAGCAATGTAAAGCAGTTCCTGAGGACATAGGATAATTGACCAAGCATCCATCATGTATTACCTAAGTACCTAACATACATCATACAATGAGATAATCCCTAGACAGTAGCAACATATACAATCAATTCCAATTCTTTGGCAACCAATCTCAAGCCAAGCAGTCACATACTCAACTGCCGTCATAGACGGTGACTACCTAACAGGCATTAACAACAACTACTATAGTCAATAAGCTTCCCAAACATCTAATGCCTTTAAAGGGGAAAACGAATCTCTGAAATCACCTAGTTTCGGACAACTTCAATGACTCACCTTCCGGTGTTGAAGGGCCTAACAGCGGGTTTTCAGTCCCTTCCGGGTAGAAATACAATAAGCATTACGAACATGTGAAATAGAAGGGATCTAAGAACAAACAACTTAGGCACTAAGGTAAACCCAAAACATCAACCCTAGTCTACCCCCCATCCTCAGGAACTTAGTGAACTACTCACTACTCATGGGAGTAGAAGCAGAGGAAACGGAAAACATAACTTCAAAGGTAAACATGTAGATCTAAGAAGAACAGGTGAAGAACAGCAAGAACACAAACCCAAAAATGAAGAACAGCAATAAAACAGTAAACTAAAACAGGAGGTTAAAGCTTAAAACGAAAATAGAGATGCACAAACTAAACAACAACCTAAAGCTA
>OVBE01000886.1:0-42586 GCA_900406425.1 Iberis pinnata
CCCCCCCCCCCCCCCCCCCCCCCCCCCCCCCCCCCCCCCCCCGTTTTTTAGAGGGGGACAACTACACTTTTCTCATGATAAGTTGCCAACATACCCTTTTCGGGGTCCAATCCCTCTCGTGGTTCAGTTTGATTCCATGATTGATTTACTAGCTTGGCGATGTTGGGTCGACGAATTTTTCTGGCGTTGGTTACACCATTTTGTCTGGGATGTTGGGCTCGGAGCCTTGATCACCTTCCTTAGATTGAGTTGTTTCTCAAGTTGACGAATTTGGTTCATCTTTTTCCTAAACGTTTTTAGTCAACGACTGAGTTTTCCTCGCTCGTTTGGGTCCGACCATGGGTGTCATTGTGACCCGTCTTAGTTTATGCTCGACTAGGAAACATAATGGCGATTGTTTTTGGCATCCCCAGATTGTGGATTTTGTAGGGGGTCGGGAATTTGATGCCTATGTGGTAAGTCGATAGGACCGCCATCCTGGATTTTATCCAAGGAGTTCCCATGATCGCTGTATAGATGGCAGGATGGTCGACTACCGCAAAATCGACAATTTTGGTGATTTGTTTGGCCATGACTGGGAGTTGAATCGATATGAGAGTTATGGTTGTAGTGCCTGAAAAGGAGATGAGTGGTTTTTGCGTGGACGTGACTTTGGATAAATTTATTCCCATCTTGTTTAGTGTATCACGAAAGATTACATTTATGGTACCTCCTATGTCAATGAGGATCCTTACAATTTCAAGGTATCTTATGACAAGATCGATTACGAGGGGGGTGGCTATGTGGTATGTCTATTCCAACGACTCACTTTATTCAAAAGTAATTGCGTTATTTGGCGAATCGGAGGGTGTGAAGAGGAGGGGAGCAGACCAATTGGCGCTCATTTCAGCTTTGCAGTGGTATGCTTTTATTGGGGAGACGATGTCTTGACAGTATTGTATTCCTCCAATAATCATGTTTACATGCCAGTGGTTGACGTTGCTGACTTTGTCTTCCGACCCCCGTTCAAGTTTTCCTTATGCTCAAATACCCTAAGGTGCGTTTCCGCCTGGGGTGCCTAATCAGACCTAAACGGTCGATTTGTTTCTCTGATGAGATCTTTTATGCTCGACACTTCTGACAATTCCCCTGCGAATAGTTTTGTCGTTAACCTGCCTTTGAGAACTCTGCAGTTTGTCGTGGAGTGACCCTTCTTTTGATGGAACTCGCAAATGGTTTTTTTGTCGTCAATGACGTTCCGAGTCCAGGTGTTACCCGATGTACTTCCTTGTTTGGACGGCGGGTTTATAACGTAGTTATGTGCACCTTGAAGGTCTTCTCTCTCGTGATGGACATACTTGTCATTACGAGGGGTTTTTCTTTTTAGATTTTTGCTCTGAGGGAGCTTCTTTTGTTGATGCCTTTGACGGCTTATGTTTATGTGACAAAACTTTCATCTCTTCTTCGATGGTGATAAATTCTGTAGCCTTATGATGAGCATCTTGAATCATATGCGGTTTTTTGAGGCCTATCCACTTCCATCATTTTGATTCGTACCAGAGGGTTTTTCGAAATGCCGCGACGAATACCTTATAGCTAATTTTGCTGACTCTCGACATCACGATCTTGAATCGTTTCATGAAATCTCGAAGAGATTCATCTTCCTTTTGAGACAAACTCCACAAATCGACGTTGAAAGTTTCACTATCTATAAACACCGAGTATTGTTTGAGGAACTTTGAAGAGAGTTGTCAGAAATTTTTGATGGAGTTGCGTTTTAGTCGAGAGAACCATTCGAGAGCCCCTCTCTAGAAATGTTCAAAGAAAAGGAGGTAGAAGCCTGCATCTTTTTCACCCTCCTTGAGATTGGACCTCTCCATCGCGATCTAACAGGTTTGCAAGTGAGCTTTTGGATCGATAGTTCCGTCATACATCGCTATTTTAATTTTTCCAGGATCAGAGATTCGCTCCTTAGTTCTACGGGCTATCAACAGGGTTTTACGAGCCTCCTCGAGGATTTGGTCTATCTCCGGTGCCGCACTAGTAGCGGCATGAATATGCAATTTTATCGCTTGGAATTTTGTATCGATTTTTGAGATATTGTCAAAGAGATCACAAATTTTATCAAGATCATCGTCAATGGCCTTTAGAGCTTTGTCGACGTTTGTTACGGATGATCTGAGCTTGTTCCTCGGCTTGTTTTACTGCTCTACCTAGAAGATGTTTTCTTCCTCTTCTGTCATGGGTTTGTCGAACCGAGGACCTTTCCGAGTTTAGCAGTTGTTTCTTCTCCTTTGGTGTACATCCACGTCTTCGTCCGAAGGATCGGACTACTCGCTGGATTCCAAGTTAACTTGCTCAGCTTCCTTCTTTTCCGTTTCCCCATCGAAAGGTGGAAGATTATCCGGTTTTTCCAATGTTTCTACATGGGTGGTCTTGTTATAATTTTTCTTTGGGGGTTCCTTTTCTGCATTTTGCACTTTATCAAACGGGGTCACAAAATTGAGCCTTCTTCCGCGGAGCTTGGTAGTTCCGCATGGAAATATGGTTCTGGTTCTCACGATTAAGGTCTCAACCTATTTAGCGAGAGAACTCGTTAGCTTATCTTGTTGCTTCGGCTTCTTTTTGAGTGTCGAGAACATCTTCTTAATCTCCTCGAACACCACCTTGTTTGCATCAGTGTTGACTATGGAGATGTTCGTCGACCGGCTGTTATCAACGTTCTCGTTCGGTGCGACACCGTCACGAGTTAGTTGGTCATTTTGAGTTTTGGTAGCCATGTCCGATCTTGTTATTTTGGGTTGTGAGTAAGATTGATCCGGACCCTCTCCTTCTAGCGCAAAATGTGGGAACCAAAATTTGTACTGTTGATTTCCGTTAGTTAAGGGAACTCAAGAAACTTTAACTTTCCAGAAGTTCTGAATCTCTGTAAAGCCAAACGTATATGACATCAGAACACATCAATAAATAATAAGAATACGAAATTAAAAGTACGAAGGGAGAAAAAGAAATCTTATTATGAATCTGCGTATGAGCGTTTTGCAATATTTGATAAGCCTTGGCTATATGAGCTATTTGCGATTTCTGTAGTACGAATAACCTAAGACTAGTAAACCTTATTGAGTCACAGCTCGCTAACAAAATATGAAAATAACCCTAATTCTCCAACTATTTCGGTGTGCAAAACTGAACGTGTATGGGTGCTTCCTCCTACTCTGTCTTATATAGGCTCCCAAGGTTAGTATGCTTTCCTTTTCCACTTCCCATTCTTCCGTGAAAATCTTTGTTTTCGACTTTATTCTCCAGCAGAAATATTTCTTTTTTGATTTCTTTCATTTCTTTACATCTTGCGGAACAAGCTACGACCATCATCCTACTTGGGCGAATTTATTTTTTGAAATGGTAACTGGGCGGTTATCACGTTTTAGGCCTCTTTAGGCCATTTTGCAGTTTATACAATTTTTACAAATCCTATCGGAGACTGGTATTTCGTACGATGATATGATACAAACTTTGCAAAATAATAATGTCAATCATATAGGTGAGATAACGTTGGCATGTAAGTTATCTGTTATCGATTTATACGATTAACAGAAAGGAACGCGTCTTCATGTCCATTTCGGAGATTGATAAATTTAATTGCATAGCTGAGAAAATCCTTGATGTTTAGACTAACCATTATAATTTTTTACTATTAAATCTTATAGGAAATGATTTTATGATTCTTTCAAAAATCGCATGAAATAATTGTATGGATATGATAACTTTGGTGTTTAAGCTAAATTTTACCACGATTAATTCAGAACTTATACGAAAGGAAGGAGTTTTGCGGTTTTTATTGTAGAATTCCAACAAAAACTTAAAACGATATGAAATGAGAGATGATTTTTCAGAGACGAAACAAAGTTTTTTTTAGCTCGTCAATGGGATATTTATATCTTAAATGTTGAGAACTATTTTCATTATAAAATCATGCATGTTAACTTGAGCTTCAAACCTGAATACTTGCGAAATTCTTTATTGATTGATGTCTTACTTTATTGATTTACAGTTGTCATAATTTACCGTTATTGCTTTGGATCATAGTTGCAACCACCTATTTTTATTCTGTCTTAGCTAAACTTCACATAAAACTGAAAGTCGTACTGTTTGGTCTCTGTGGGAAATTGACCCTAGTCTATACTACTTAGATATATTCTTTGCAGTCAGATTTATGATTAAAATCCTGAGCCTATGAGATTTTTGGCTTTGTTGTCGGGGACCAATTGAGTTACTTTTAAGTTTTATTTAGAGTCTAGTCTAAGATTTTTTATTTTACCGTACTAAGTGCGTTTCTTTTTTCTTGAATTCGTTTTTAAATGCGCGTAATCTGATGATATGACGAATCTAAAGAATTTCTCAACCTCAGTCATGCAGAACTCTCGCTATTAGAATGCTCAAGCCAGAAAGCAAAAAAGAACGCAAGCTCATCCAACTCAATGGGAGATAACGTTATTTATAGCAATTCGAGGTCTTACCCAAAGATCCTCCCAACAAGCTCCCTCCCCAAGGAGCGAACATCTTAAATCCCAACCAGGATTACACCATTTAGTCAACCAATTGGGAGGAGCAAACGTCAATCAAGTGCCACTAGTACATCCAGGAATAACAATCAAGTGCCACCGATTAGAAAAAAATACATCCTCATAGGAGATCCACAAGCATTTGCCAACAATCAACTAGCTCAAAACAAGGTTCTAGTTGGAGACTTGAAAAATCTTGATGCTTTCCTAGCTAATAGGAACGCCCTTCATCCTCGCCAACCTCTGAGACAGGCCTATCAGTTCCCTTTCCAACTCGACCAGGTGCTCATGCAAAACAATTTCCATGGTTTACCCACTGAGCACCTGATGGACCACATTGAAAACCGTAAGGATATTTGTAGCACCATTAAAAAATGGAGTCTCTAAACAATTAACGCATTGCAAACTCTTCAATCATTCTCTTTCCAAAAAGGCTCTAAGGTGGTTAAAATCTCTACCCGCCAACTCCATTGAAACTTGGGATAACTGCAAATCCAAGTTTTTGAGCCACTTCTACACCACTACAAGAACCAATAATCTTCAAAGCAAAATATGTCAGTTTTAGCAAGGTCCTATAGAGTCTTTCTTAGAAGCATGGGACCGATTCAAGGAGAACCTTCGTGATTGCCCTCACCATGGGTTCTCTGAGCTGAATCTTCTCAACACCTTCTACAGAGGTATTGACCAGAAGTATCAACTCTCTTTTGATACTGCTAGCAATGGTGTCTTCATGACCAAACCAATGCATGAGGCATATCAGCTGATAGACAATCTTGCTGCAAGCAACATCAATCATTATCCTGATTATGATAGAAGAGGAAGATCATCTGGTTCAAATTCTTATGAACTTGCAGAACTAAAAGCATTGCTTACTCAGCTTCTCAAGAGCCAAAAATATAAACATGTAATATTTGCTGAAGATGTAGAGAATGTTGAAACGGATTGCTTTGCTTTCCAAGAGCCTATGATTAAGCCTGAACGTGGGAAAGAAGAAGTGAGCTTTGTTAGTAGCCAGGGACAGAAAGTGTACAATCAATGATATAATTCAGGTTTCAACAAGGGTAAACTCTCCTGGAAAAGCATTAATGTGGCGAATCCCAAAGACCAAGTGTACCCATCTCAAAAAAGACTTTTGTGCAGTTTTTAGACATTTGTCTTTTAGAATTTCTAGGGCTTTTCTAAACTACTATATAAGCCCTAAAATACCTCTTTTTGGACTAAGTTTTATTTTATGCCATTTTGTGTTTTTGTCTTAGGTTTCTTTTCAGCTTTTTCTCTGTTATTTTTCCTTTGATGTTCTTAGTTGATGAAACCCAGATTTCTTATGGAATGCATGTTTTGTTTATGATTTCTTTATTTTCATGTTTAGTTTAAGGTTGTGAACTATCTAGTGCATATTGATCTTCTGTTGTACACCTTCAATCCCATTTTATGTCTTGCTCATCATTTATGGGTTCTGTTACTGTTTCATTTGATCATTGTTTTTCTGGGTTGGTGTTCTTGCTGTTCTTGATCATCCTCTTCTGCATCTCTGATTTTTTGTCTTGATAATTAGTTTATGGGTTTCAGATATTCTATTCTTACTATTCTTTATAGGTTGACTTTTGATCATGATGATTTGCTTAGTAGTTACGTTTTCTGAGTTTTCTGATTTTGCAGTTACCATGTGTAGTGAGTAGTTACCTAGGTTCCATGAGGATGGAGTAGACTGGTGTTGAATCCTTGTTTTTCCTAGATGCCTAAGTTGATTTTCTATAGATCCCTTATGTTTCACTATTCTTCATGCTTATTTCTTTCTGATCAACTGAAATCTAATATTAGACATTTCTGCACCTAAAAGGTGTCTGAAGAAATGTCTGAACAAGTGATTTCAGAGATTTGCATATCTAGCCTAAGAGATTAGATGTTTAGGGTGCTTATTGGCTTTAGAAGATTTTTTCTTCATTCCTACTAGGTAGTGTACCGTTAACGAGATTTAGGTCTAGTTATTGCTTAGGTCGAAATGATTTATCAAGAGATTGGACTTGGTTGTTTAGGGATTAACTCATTGTTTGAGGTATGTTAGGTGTCTAGGTATTAAAAGGAGGATCACTGGTCAATTACCCCCATCCTTAGGAACTGTTTCCCCCTTGATTTCTTTTTACCCCCATTTTCTCTTATGCTTTTATTTCACTTGTTGTCTACCTTAGTTTCTTTTTATGCGTGTTGGCACCTATTTCCTGTTTTACTTCTTGCATGTTTTGTTCGCTTAGGAGTTGGTAGATAACAACCCATTTTCCTTGTTTGGCTTGAATCAGTAGACCCAATTGCATCTAGAGTGGTTAATAACACACCCATTTAGATTGACACCTATTCATACTGCAATGACATGATAATGTGATAGGAATTGACACAAACATAAAAATCTTACTATCAATTTGGCGCCGTTTCCAATTGGGTGTTTGTCTGTTACATTATGGATTTTGGATCTTTTTTTTTCTGGTACTTCGAGCACTAACTCTAGTGTATGAACCTGAGAAGCAGACAACCTACCGACTGACTTCCACTCGTTGAAGATATTCGTGCTCTTGAACGGCAACACTTTCGGGCAAGACGAGAACCTGAACGCATCACTCATCTTCAACGTTTAGATTTGGTAATGGAGAATATCCACAACAACAAACAGAACAATCAGAGCACCATCGGTGCTGGCGATGCATGCAATACTCACACTCAACGCCATGAGATTTTTCCACCAGCAATGCACAACAACAACTTCGAAATCAAGCACAATTTGATTGCCATGGTTCAAGGGAATAAGTTTGAGGGACCGCAAATGGAGGACCCCCTGGATCATCTTGACAAGTTTGACAGATTCTGCAATCTCACCAAGATCAATGGTATGAGTGAAGACGCATTCCACTTGTGCCTCTTTCCCTTCTCTTTGCCATGAGTCAAAAAATTTGGACCAATAATGGGGCGGATCAAATAGACGCGAGCCAACCCGTTTGACACTCATACACCTGATATCTACCCACTAAAACAAAAGTAAAATATACGATGCTTTATTGTAAAATAATGTGACAAAAGGAACTGTTTATAAATTTGGTGGTAAAACCTCTATTTCCATATCAATGGTGGTAAACATGGAAATCCAAGTTGATTAGAAGTTTAGAAAATTTAATCCTTTTAACCAAAACTTTGATATGAAGTTTCACTAAAATTTTTGAATATTTTTAAAGTATTTTTGTATCAACCTACAAATTTTAATAATAAAATTTATTGATTTGTTGAAAATATTAACATTATTCAAAATATTCAAAATTAAGTTTCAAACAAAAAAAATTATTGTTTTGTTCTATATTTAGAGTTTCATAAATAATATATATATATGTGTTTATATATATTATATATATTTATATATATACTTATAGATTAACACTTGTTTCCAAAACAATATACATTAACATAACTTCATATGTTTTTATTAAATTAAGTTTAGGATTTATGGATTAAGACTGAAAGTAAATGATCAAATGTCGTTATAATCGTTGTAAGTTATAATTAAAATTTTTCATATAATGATTTCATGATATTAACTATCGTTGAATTTGCTTACTTTCTAGAATTGTATATATATGAAATTAAGTGTAGGGTGTAGAGATTATGTTCGCAATGAACTATCAAATGTTATTATTATTGTTCTTAATGATTATTAAAATCATTTCATATAATAATTTTATGAAATTAACTATTATATTAACTATAATTCACGAGAATTGTCAATCCATAACAAATTCGTCGTAAATTTCCATTGAAAATTGTCCTTTTTATTGTAGTGATCGAATAGGCGCCGAGCTAGCAACCAACTCCCATTATATTTCTGAAGAAAGATGATTGAGAGAGAGAGATCCAAAACACTATAAAAGGGGACCCTGGATCAAAAAGAAAGATGATTGAAAAATAGAGAGAGAAACTAGAGAGATAATTAAGAAAATGATAAGTTAGAATTACTTAGCCTATTATTATTGAATATTGAGCTAGTTTACCTTGTGGGCGCACTACAAAAAACATTCATTGAGAGTATACGATTAGCGCTATTATATCTTACTTGTAGCATTTTTCATAAATGCTATGTCTGTCCCAGCTATCTAAGGGTGTCCATTTTTTTTTTCACCAAAGAACGACTTCTCAATTTATTGGTTATGTAAATACATCTAGTGAATTAACACACCAATAAGGAAGAGAAGTGCCAACAAAAGAAAAGAAAACGTTTCACTCTCGTGATCGTCTAGCAAGTAGATCAGCTCTACAATTCAACAATCGGTTCTGGTAGATGAGCTGGAATTGACTGTAATGTTCTCGGAGTTTGACATATTCATGTAGTTCTGCTGCAAAATCCGGCCACTCCTGTGGTGTACTCATCATATTAACCAACTCAACAGAATCAGTCAGAAAAAGACCGCAAAATCTGTTTTTTAAAAGTAGCGATTTCATTGCCCATAGTAGACCATACAGTTCCGCGTGCAATGGGGATTTGCATTGTATTGATCCTTTCAGACCCAGAATATCCACTGTTCCATCTTGGAGTTGTAGGACCCAACCTATACCATATGTGCGTGATCCTTGTTTCCAGGAGCCATCTATGAAACACGCGACTGGATTATGACACCATAATTGCAAGTTCCGACTAAAGGAAGTATCTCCATTTGACCGTTGGATATGTAGTTCCTCGGTTTGGGATTCATTGGCTGTTACCCATTCTTTAAGTTCCCCTTGAGCATGTTGCACTATGTCAGGAGGAAGTTGGGTTTCACCACGAAATAATAGTGCATTTCGAACTTTCCAAATAAACCAGATCAACCAGATAAAATTTTTAAAAGGCTCAGCCTCTGGTTCCGGTGATGAACTTCGTACCAAAAGATATTGGATATTCTCAAAAAGATGCGGTGAGGGAGTAAGTCTGAACTTAATACAACCATGTTATACAATAGAACTTTTATGTTTAGGCTATCATACAACCATGTTATACAATAGAACTTTTATGTTTATGCTATAATATGTACATATATACAATAGCGGGTAAGTCTGAAGTTCTATAAGCCTATAATATATCTTTATATACGATAACTTGTTTATATTTTGTTATTAATAGTTATTCTTATCATAGTAATTCTTATTATAGCATATATTTAGTACTATAATGAGTTATATAATATCTATTATTTTGTGTTATTGTATATAGAGAAAATTTCCAGAAAATACACCAACTAATTAAAATATGCTGAAAAAATAAACAAACCTTATTGATTTACCAAAAAGTACATATACTACTTAACACCAACACACCCTAATGAAAATTGACATATTACACACCAAAGAGAACCAAAGGCTACTAGATATTACATATTAGTAGAATCAAAATTTAAAAGACATTTTTTGATAAAAAGAAGGATAATTTTTTAGGAGATACGAAAGAGTTTTATAAAGAGAACAAGATAGTTTTGCATGTAGGAGAGAAAGTGAGAGCTTTAATTTTCGTCCATCCATGCATGTAGGAGAAATAATGTCTCTTAATTGTTGTTCTTCTTCAACTGTACGTAACTCCTTATCCACCCTACCAATTTTGGTGATCTAATTTTTGGAATGATTACTTCAAGACTTACAACTTTTATGAGATCTTGAGTTATAAATCTTACCAAAAGATTTCGTAAATCCTTGATCTTTGAGATGTAGAGAATATGGCCTAGAATGCTTCTGTTAATCATAAAATAAATTCTCCTAATTTAGCAATTGGTGATCTTGGGATTTCTGGAAAGCTGACTTTAAGACCTACAACTTCTATGACGAGGCCAAGCCCAATTTCCTGTAAAAAATCTTGTAAATCTGTTATTTTTGTGAAACAAAGAATCTGGCCGAGAAAGCTACCGCGGATCATATCATCGTTTATTTGCGCACAACTCTTTATCCAAGTGGCCAATTTTAATGACTTTGGACTTTTTGGAAACCTGACTTAAAGATATACAACTTATATGAATGACTTGAGTTCAAAATCATACGTAATATTCTTGTTCTTATAAAGAAAACAAGATAGTTTTACATGGAGGAGAGAGCTTTAATTTTTGTCCATCCATGCATGTAGAAGAAAAAACGTCTCTTGATTGTTTTCCTTCATCATTTGAACAAACTCCTTATCCACCTTGCCAAATTTGATGATCTTGGGCTTTGTAGAAAGACTGCTTCAACACTTACAACTTTTGTGAATGGTATGAGTCCGAATTCTTATCGGGAAAGCTTGTAAATTTGTGATCTTTGAGATGCAAAGAACCTGGTCAAGAAGGTTATCACAGAACATACAAGAAAGTCTCCTAATTTAAAAATTGGTTATCCTAGGCTTTTATCGAAAGCTGACTTCAAGACCTATAACTTTTGTAAAGAGCCAAAGCCCAAATTATTGCGGCAAAAGCTTGTAAATCCATGATCTTTGTGAAATATATAATGTGGCCGAGAAGGCAGCTATAGATCATATGATCATTCAATTATCAGTTAATCTTGATCCATACAGCCAATTTTGATAGTTTTGGATGTTCTAGAAACCTGAATTCAAGACCTCTATCTTATATGGGGGTTGATTTCAAAATTGTACATAATTTTCTTGTAAACCCATGATGTTTGAAACACAGGGAATCTGGTCGAAAATGGCTGTTGCGGATCATATTATCCTCTCCCACTTGAAAAGGATTTGCGCTAAAATCCATTTGATTGTACTTGAAAGCGGACTCTGATACCGAATGATGTTTCTCTTCAAGACGTCACTTTGAAAATGGATAAGAACACAATGAGATGTAGATAGATAGAAAGTGGCTCCAATGACACACAAGGGATGCAGAAAAACCCTTGATTCGCCATATATATGTGGATCGAATGGAACACAGAAGTTTTGAAGACATTTGATACATCCAGGTTGTTCTTTGGATATTACGCACCAGAAGATCGGATAAGTACATGATATTACACACCAACGCAACCTAATGAATCATTGGATATTAAGTACCAAAGAGAACAAAATGCGACTAATAGTAAACACAAGTATGATCCAAATATTAGAAGCCATATTTTTTTAATAAAATGATGGATGATTTCTTATGTGAGATTAAAAGAGTATATAAAGACAACACGATATCTTTGCATGTAAGAGAGAGAGTGAAAGCTATAATTTTCATTCATTCATGCATGTAGGAGAGAGAATGTCTTGTAACAATCCTTTTTAATTACACATAACTTCTTATCCATTAGGCCAAATTTGGTGATCTTAGGCTTCTGGAATGCAAAATTCAAGTGCTACAATTTTGGTAAGGGTCCCCAATCATAATACTTACTCGAAGACCTTGTAAATCCATGATCTTTAAGATGCATTAATTCCGACCGAGAATGGTGTCACATATCATATGATCCTATTTCACTCGAAAAATTATTTGTCCTAAAGATGGCTAGGAGCATAATCAGATAGAGATAGATAGAAAGTACATCGAATGACACACAAAGGATGTAGAAAAGCCCTTGATTCGCTGGATAGATATGTATCAAATATAATACACACAAAATCCGAACGACTTTAATGTGTTGTGTTTTGTGAACATTTTAACTTTCATTTATTGTTATTTTGGCTAGTTTAAGATGCATTTAGGCTTTTATAGCTTCATTTTGCATTGCATTGCATACTCCAAATGTTTTAGGTGAGGAAATCAACATTGGGGACAAAATGGAGCTAAAGGATGCAAAAAGGGATTGATTTAGAGCTAGTTGGACAAGACAAGGATCTAGAGAGCTCATACTGAACCATGCGTATCGGCCTCATCGAGCTAATAAAGAAGACAAGACACACATATTGAGCACACGCCGATACACGCAGACCGGTACACTCCTACTGTCTGGTGTGTAACAGACAAGATAAGCTGATACAAAACGCAAGCGAAAAGGAGGGATCAGTATCGAGGAAGTTTTTTGGTACAAATTCATCAAAACATTCGTATCGAGCATGGTATACAGGCTACATCGAGCCAATACGGATGAGGCACAAGACACATATGAGCATACCCAGACCAAGGACCATTACTACTTTCCCGATACAGCCATATACACCAAAACGTATAAGTTGCAGCTGTTCGATAATGAAGAAATAACTTTGTACCGACAACCCGTACCAGCTAGTGTGGCCGATATCGAGCTAAAGGGTTCATACTTGAGCATTGACCAAGAAATTTACCCAATTTGAATGGGTCAACCCAAACGTCTTAGGGTTGACCCAAGACCCTTTTTAGATTACTATTTAAGGGTTTTAGACCTAGTGTTGGAGTAAAAAATGGTCACGACAAAATTGATGTCTTAAAACCATTGTTAAAATGTTGATCAATCAATTCCAAAAACTTAACCGCATAATTGTCGTATCCCGATCAATGGAATAAACCAACCATCCGGAAATACGAGAAGATCTCGACATATAGATTTCGGAAAAAGAAGCAATTGCAATCAAAAGAAAAATGCTTTGATTCAAGATCTTTTCGTATACGAACAAACGAAAGCTTGTATGTTCAGCTCGCCAATGGGCAATCTATACCGCACAAGTTCAGCTCGCCCATTGGCAAGCTGAACAGTGCATGTTTAGCTTTCCAATGTGAGAGCTGAACGACGCATTTCCAGATCGCCAATGGGCAATCTGAACCACACAAGTTCAACTCGCCCATTGGCAAGTTGAACGGAAAATGTTCAACTCCCCAGTGGGCGAGCTGAACCATACAAATTCAACTCGTCCTTTGTCGAGCTGGCGTCACATGTTCAGCTTGCCAATGGTCGAGATGGACCACGCAAAATTCAGCTCGGCTGTTGGTGAGCTGAGAAACACACCTATGGCTTTGGACAAATCATTTCTTGTTTCGTATCGTTATGAGTTTCCATAGGAATTTTACGATGAAAATCGCAAAACTCATTCATTTCGTATAAGTTTCGAATTAATCGTATAAACGGTAACAGTTAGCCCAAACACTAAGGTTATTTTATACATACGATTATAACCTTTTATCTGTGAGTCTTTAAAATCCAAAGGGATGAAGCTTAGATGGGCTAGAAGATGCTCTCTTGCATCTAACCTTTCTGAAGAAACAACAACTATTGTAGTTCCAGGGTTAATGCCTAATTCATGTTATCCAAGGTTTACACGTCTTTGACACGAAATAAGTTATTCGCATTTTATACGGATAAATTAGTTTCCGCATTTTTGAAAGAAAAGCATTTCTGATTTTTGGAGAGAAATGTGCTTCTACGTTTTTTGCTGGAAAACTCGTTTCCGCATATTTTGTGAGAAAGCTCGTTTCTGCGTATTTCACAAGAAAATTGTATCCACATATTTGGAGGGAAACTTTGTTTCCTCGTTGTTGGAGTCAAAAATGGTTACAACGAAACTAATGCTTCAACCAGATCATCGTGATTTTGACCAACGAAACATATCCAATGAATATCGGAAAATACGTTTTGGAAGAGACGCGTAACGATTATCGGAAAGTTAGGCAACCACCTCCACACTCTTTTTTCCTTAGTCGAGAAGTTTTTGTCCCATCGGGTTTTCCTATCACTATGGTTTTAACGAGGCAAGATGGTTCAATTATGATCGATCGCAAAAAATAAAGACGCTACAATGACATCGAAACGATGACAAGTATTTTCCGACATATTCCTTGAGATTCGTACATTGCTTACATTCGAAAACGCAAAACACGCGATCTGCTCACCAACCAATGATCTGAACCTTATGAACTCAGCTCGCCAGCTAGCGAGCTGAATAACACACATTCAGAAGGCATTCCTTGCCAAATTCTTCTCAAACTCAAGAACGGCTAAACTTCGTAATGACATCTCTGATTTTGCACAGAAGAATGTTAAGACATTCTATGAAGCTTGGGAAAGGCTCAAAAGTACACGTTGCAATGCCCACACCATGAGTTCAACAAGGATTCCCTTCTTAGTATTCTCTATTGAGGATCTCTTCCCAAGATCAGAATGTTACTTGATACAGCAAGCCCTGGGAGTTTCCTAAACCAAGTTGTTGATGACGGCTGGGAGCTAGGGGAGAACTTAGCACAATCCGATTGGAACTAAAATGACGATTATGATAGAACTCAATGGGGGAACAATGATTCTGATGACAAAACAAGGAGGGACCTCAAGGGGTTTGAATGAAAAGTTGGATAAACTACTTCTTGGACAACAACATCAAGTTCACTTCATAAGTGAAGAAGAGCAAGTTCGAAATCCAGGGTGGGATGACTGCTCAACAAGAGGAGATTAGCTACCTTCAGATCCAAAGCGGCTACAACAAAGGGTTCGTCAACTACAACAACCCCAACATGTCCTATCGCAACAACAATGTAGCAAACCCTCAAGATCAAGTCTACCCACATGCTAAGCCCTTCATGAACTATGGTCAACAACAGAATCACGGTTTTGCACTTGGGAAACATGCTCATAATGGGTTATAACAACATCAACAAGGAAGACCACCTCCTGATTTCACCTCTAACTAACCTCAAGCTAAACCCTCCAACATTGAAGCAATGTTACAACAAATTCTACAAGGTCAAGCAAATAGTGCAACAAAAAAATCTAAGAAGTTTGGTGAACACCACCATAAGATGGACCCCTCATTCAACGCTATCTATGCTACGATTAAAGTTTTTAACTCAAGGGTTATAACTATGGAAAAAAGTCTGCTTCCACTTCTGTTTCTGCTCCTACCAAAAGTGGCAAACTTCCTGGCAAATCAATTCCAAACGCAAAGGAGTATGTACATGTCAATGCCGTCTTCTTTGGGCGTACCTGATATCACTCGATTTTAATGCTTTATAGTGGGTATTTATACTTGCTATTTGGCATTATTTGAGTGTTTTCCATGTAGTTTTGGCATATTTTCAGGATTTTAGGTGTTTGGAACGTTCATGAGAGAAAAGATGGATTTTTGCACAAAGTGGATGCAAATTGGCATATGCAGATGCATAATCCGGCAGATAGGTCAAAAGTTTACCAATGTTTGAAGTTGTTCCCATGGATAAATTAAGCTGAAAATCGGACAAGAGATAGCCACGTGAGTTAGATTTCATATGGAAGTGGTTTGATGTCAATCCATTGGAGCAATCCAAAGTTATGGCGATTTTACTGAAGACTGGTCAAGCTGAAAGTGTGAAAAGAGATCGATCAATCCAGACCTCCTGGAAACTTGCGTATAAAGAGATTGATCAATCCCGAAAGAGATAGATCGATCCCTGCACCTGAGAATCACTAAAAATCATCCAAATTACAATTTTTTCCTCAAAACTCATCAAGACTTTTCCTTATTGGTTTTAGTTTATTTTTCTTATTTTTAGAACTATGAAAGCACTAGGCTTGATGTTATTATGATCAATCACTTATTTTATTTCCCAGAGCTTTTGCCGAAAGACGGATTCCAACCTTTTGGAGAAGAATTTTGTACTGTTTTCTTTCTAATATATCGATTTTGTTTTTGAATATATGTTCTTCTTTGATTATTCTTTGTGTTAACTTAGCTATGTCTGAGTATTTCTCTTGTTAGGTTTTAGGGTTTCCCAGGAAAACCAGGTTAATTGTTAAGTTTTGATGTAATGGATTGAAATTGTTAGGTTCTCAATCCAGATGTGTTACCAATGCATGAATTAAACTGGCATTTTAGTTCACTGATATTAAATAGATAAACACAAGAGATTTGGTTTAGAGATTTGACATAGTCTAGATGAGTAAGTGGCTTTGCTTGCAGGAGTATTGGCTTAGAGGCTTATGAAAATAGCGAATCTGAATTGAAAAGCATGTTTGAATTATCTAAATAAGGCGAGAGTCTGTCTTTAGTGATTCGAACATAGGGATCTAATACTTTAGGAAGAGATTAGTTTAGCTTTTGTCTTTTGAGTTGAGAAATATTTTCAAAGAAAATCATGCATGTTAACCTTGACCTTTAACCTAAATACTTGTGGAATTCCTTATTGCCTAGCGTTTTCGCTATTGCTTTACAACCATTTTTACTTTATCGCTATTGCTACTTTCTAATCAACACCATCTTTTAAATATGTTCCTAGCTTGATTTGATTTTAAACTAAGAGTCGTACATTCTTGGTCTGTGTGGATTTGATCCCTCATATACTATTGCGTTTGTTGTGCACTTGCAGTGAATATATTTGGGTTAAAACCTGAGTGTATCAAGTTTTTGGTGCCGTTGTTGTGGATCAATTGTGCCTCTTAAGTTTTCTTTAGAATTTAGTCTAAAAGTTTTTCTTTTTACAGTACTCAAGCTTTCTTTCTTTTTGATTTCATTTTTACAGTTGCATGACCAGAAGATCTGACAAATCCAAGGACCTACTACCTCAGTAACGCAGAACTCTCGAAGTTAGAACGCTCAAACTCAATGGCTTACAATCGTCCAGCCCAAAAACACCCTCTGGTAGGTGACTTCAACAATCCCCACGCATTCTTTGCCAACAGGAATGCCATTCTCCCTAACCCACCTCCTAGGAAAGAATTCACCATACCTCACCAATTCTTCACTATGGTTAGAAAGAACCAATTTCATGGGTTACCTTATGAACATCCCATGGATCATGTCGAGAGCTTTGATGATATCTGCAGCACTATTCGACTCAATGGAGTCTTGAATGACTACTTATACTGCACCTTGTTTACTCATTCTCTAACTGATAAGGCGCTCATATGGTTAAAGTCTTTTCCAGCAAACTCTATTCAGACTTGGGATGAATGTAAATCCAAGTTTCTAAGCTACTTCTACACCACCAGCAGGACCAAATCTCTGTGAAATATGATCTCTCAGTTTTAATAAGTTCCAGTACAATCCTTCTATGAAACATGGGAAAGATTCAAGGAGTACCTTCGTGATTGTCCTCGCCATGGGTTCTCTAAGCTGAATATGCTCAACATCTTTTATAGGGGTGTAGACCATTAGTTTCGACTCTCTTTGGATGCTGCTAGCAATGGTAATTTCATGACCAAATCTGTTGGCGATTCCTATCAACTTATAGAGAACCTAGCTGCAAGCAATAGTAACTGTTCCCAAATTATGATAAGAGGATGAAGGTAACTACTTCTGAGAACTCAGAAATTTTAGAATTGAAAGGACAAGTTTCAGAAATAAAAGGATTTCTCACTCAGCTTCTCAAGATTCTAGACCGGAAACATATGAGCTTTACTAAAAGTGCAGAAGTAGCTTGTTTTGCTTTCCAAGACCAAGTGTACCAACCTCAACTACAGTCTTCTGTGTAGAACTCCAACTCAGGTGGTTTTCAAACAATCTTTCAGCCTAGGTATCAACAAGCACCTCCACCACAAGTTCAGCAAGAGAACGAGATGGAAGCCATGCTCCAAAAGATACTGGAAGGTCAGCAACAAATTGAAAGGAACCTAAATGTCAAGATGGGTAGTATGCACAATGATTTGACCCAAAATTTTGAAGCATTGGCTGCTCATGTCAAGTATTTGGATACTCAAGTAGCTCAGACTTCGGAAGCTGTAAAGAGACAAGCTGGTGTTCTCCTTGGGAAGTTTGAAGACAATCTAAAGGGATATTGTAAGTCAATAACCTCGCGTTTAGTTGCAAAATATGATGAATTTGCAGAAAATGCAAATCTAAAAAAGTCGAAAAAAGATGCAGAAGAAGAGAACAATCGATCCCTTGAAGGATGGATCAATCCCTTGATGGATGGATGGATCCCTTGACATGGGAAAGTCCAGAAGGTTTAGATCGATCGATCCCTATACCTAGATCGATAGATCCATATGAAACAGAAGCATCTAAAGAAAAAGATCAATCGTTCCAGCATGGATCGATCGATCCATCAGTCTGGAACTCGAAAAAGATGAGATCGATCGATCCCATCATGGATCAATTAATCCTTCATCCCAGACTGCAGGAATGTCAAAACGAGTTTATAAGCCAAAGACTCCTTACCTGGTTGAGCCCAAAAAGTTCAGAACTGACCTTGAGGATAATGAGATGATAGGTAAGCCACCAAATCCACCCATAAGACTTCAAAAGATGCAAGATACTGGGGAATTTGTAGTTCCTTGTTTCAACAATGACGTGGAATTCAAGGACTCACTATGCAATACAGATGATTATGTTATTGTCATGTCAAAGGTTGTTGGATCGAAATTGAGAATCTCAGGTATTAAACCATATAAGACACCCTTACAGCTTGTTAATGATTCCACTATAACTTCTACTGGAATCATATATGTTCTGCTAGTACAAGTTGGAGGATGTCTAGTTCCTCTAGATTTCCATATCTTGGAGATGAATGGGGACTCATATATGCCACTAGTTCTAGGTGCGCATTTCCTAGCATATGTAGGAGCTATTGTTGATATGCCTAATCAGTGTATCTCCATTAGAAAATTGAAGAAGAGGTTCTTCTACCAAGCATTGCCTCCAAAAGGAGCATCTAGAATCACAATGGTTAAGGAAGGAAGGGTAGAGCATGAATCTAAGATCAAATATAATCTTAGAGGTGAGATTACTGAAACCTTGCACAAAGAAGCTCAAATCTCAACAAAGAGTGCAATCTCAAAAGTCAAAACCAAGGAGAAGGTGAACTTAAAGAAGATCAACAAGAATCCTCAAGTGACTTTGGTTCCTCAAGCACTAGATGGGGATGGAATTGAGTATAAGGTTAAGAGAAAAGGTATTTCACAACCTTTCTCAAAGGTCAAAGGCTTCTTTACCTTAGAGCTTAAAGACAAGGGAATTGATGTGGCCAAGGATGTGACAAGTAAAGTTCTGAAGCTAAAGATTTCAAATTATGGTGGTTAATTTCGTCAATCTATTGACATTAAACAAGCGTTGAGTGGGAGGCAACCCATTGTTTTGGTGTTTTAGTTTAGTTGTTTTTATCTTTGGGTCACTCTAGGTCTTAGATTACTAATTTTCTGATTTTTAGTTGTGAGTTAAAAGTTTTTCAGGTGAGTTCCGAATGAAGAAAAATAACTGGTCGTATGCAGATCGATCGATCTTTCTATGTATCGATCGATCTATCTATGGATCGATTGATCCATCGTTTATTCGGAAGCTACTCTATCTCCTTCTCAGGTAAGTACTGAAACTCTCTTTGAACTCATGATTTTTGTCATTTATCTTCTAGTCTGGTCTTATTCCTTTTCCTGGATTTATTTTCACACTGGGACGGTGTGAAGTAAGTCGGGGGGGGGGGGGGGGGTTTTTNGCGTGTTTTGTGTCTTTTTGGATGTTTCATCATTTTGGTGAAAATTTTCATAATTTTTCGTTTTGATTTAGTAGAGTCGAAGGAACAAGGACCATAATCTGTAATGATTATTAGCCAAGTGTGAGTTTAATATTAATTTCTATTTGACTACTTACTTAGATTAACTGTTGCGTTTAGGTTTGGAACCCCATTGACTGATTTATATGATTTTGAAAGTTCTTGTCTTCTGGATTGTTGATGAATTGATGCTAGCCCTAATAGGTACTTTGCTCTTCTGTTCTCTGTAAAACCGACAAGTTCTTTCAGTATGGTCCGGATTCTTTCTCTCCCTCCCTTCAGAAAAAGAAAAAAAATGGTACAGAATAAGGATTGAAAGCGTGATCTAGAAATCCGTAGTCAATCCCAGAAAAATCGTATGCTAGAAAGAACATTAAAAGCGCATAAATGTGAAGACAAAAAATGCAGAAAAAAGAAAGAAAAAAAAAACTGAGTCGATTGATGTTCTGTTTGAAATGGGCGCTTTGATTGAAAAGGTAATTAAGCGACATTGATCGATACCACATACGCAAGAACACACTATTTGTACTTAATTGAATTTAGAGATTTGGTTGAAATGATTTGATAGTTTGATTGATTTGAGATTTAGAGTACAAAGTATGTTGTTAGTTAGGTGGCGGTAAACGGTCTATTTGCAGTGGTTGTCTAGGATTAGTGTCTTTTAGATTTTGATTTTTGATCTTAAGGTTGTTGAGATTCTGAGAGTTCCTATGTGGTCCTTTTCAAACCTCTTTTCTGGATTTGGTTTTTGCTTTACTTGAAGACAAGCAAAGATCTAATTCTAGGGGAGTTGATATCAGTCGATTTTAATGCTTTATAGTGGGTATTTATACTAGCTATTTGGCATGATTCGAGTGTTTTCCATGTATTATTGGCATATTTTCAGGATTTTAGGTGTTTGGGACGTTCTGTAGAGAAAAGATGGAACTTTTCACAAAGTGGATGCAAATTGGCATATGCAGATGCAGAATCCGGCATATAGGTCAAAAGTTTACCAAATTTTGAAGATATTCCCATGGATATATTGAGCTTAAATTTGGGCACACGATAGCCACATGAGTTAGCTTTCATATAGAAGTGGTTTGAGGTGGTTAATCCATTGGAGCAATCAAAAGTTTTGGTGATTTTACTGAAGACTGGTCAATGTGTCTCGCAGAAGAAGCATGAGCAGAAAGTGTGAAAAGAGATCGATCGATCCAATAAGGGATAGATCGATCCAAACCTCCTTGAAAATTACATAAAAAGAGATTGATTGATCCCTAAAGAGATCGATCGATCCCTGCACCCGAGAATCACCAAAAATCATAGGAAATTATAATTTTGCCCTCAAGACGCATCAAGACTTTTACTTTTTGGTTTTAGTTTATTTTTCCTTATTTTTAGAACTATAAAACCCCTAGGCTTAATGTTATTATGATGAATCACTTATTTATTTCCCAATGCTTTTACAGAGAGACGAATTCCAACCTTTTGGAGAAGAGTTCTGAACTCTTTTCTTTTTAATATATCGATTTGGTTTTTGAATATATGTTCTTCTTTTATTATGCTTTATGTTATATTAGCTATGTATGAGTAGGTATCTTGTTAGGTTTTAGGGTTTCCCAGGAAAACCATGTTAATTGTTAAGGCTTCATAGAATGGATTGAAATTGTTAGGTTCTCAATCTAGATTTGTTACCAATGCATGAATAAAACTGGCCATTTAGTTCATTGATATTAAATTGATAAACACAAAGAGATTTGGTTTAGATATTTAACCTAGTCTAGATGAGTAAGTGCCTTTGCTTGCGGAAGTACTGTCTTAGAGGCTTATGAACATATTGAATATGAATTGAAAAGCATGTTTGAATTATCTAAATATGGTAAGAGTTTGTCTTTAGTGATTAGAATATAGGGATCTAATACTTTGGTAGGAGACTTCTCTAGATTTTTTCTTATGAGTTGAGAACTATTTTCAAAGAAAATCCTGCATGTTAACCTTGGCCTTTAACCTGAATACATGTGAAATTCCCTATTGCCTAGTGTTTTTATTATTGCTTTACAACCGTTTTTTACTTTATTGTTATTGATACTTTCTAATCAACACCATCTTTGAAATCTGTTCCTAGCTTGATTTGAATTTAAACTAAGAGTCGTACCTTCTTGTTCTCTATGGATTTGATCCCTCATATACTATTGCGTTTGCTGTGCACTTGCGGTGAATATATTTGCGTTTAAACCTAAGTGTATCAGTACCCATGACCTTTATTATAACACTTATATTACCCACGTCACTGAGGACAGTGTCGTTCAAGTTTGGGGTAATTTTAGCATAAATGGAGCTGAAACTGCAGATTCTGGAAAAACTGATTATTTAACATGGATGAAACCAGAGTAAGCTTTCAGAGTCAAGCATGTTCTTGGTGAAAATCTATCTATTTCAAATGAGAAGGAAGCACATTTTTGTTCCACTATCTTATATTCCAAAGCTTCCATTCCCATCACGGTTCAAGACGGAGATAATTGAGAAATACCCAGAAATATTTGAGAAATCCATGAAGGAGGGGGAAGGTGAAGGAGAAGCAAAGAGATCATGGCTCATTCACACTACCATGTTCACTAGGACCATTGACCTTCGACAAATGGTTATGCGATTTAGGAGCTTCCATCAACTTGATCCCTCTCTCTGTTTCCAAGAAGATGAGGTTCAATAAGTATAAAGCTTCCAACATATCTCTAATTTTAAGTGACAGGTCCATCATTAATCCTCATGGACTTTTTGAGAACTTACCCATCAAGATTGGGAGTGTAGGCTTGAACCCCATCATAGGGGTACGTAGGCAATTCCTTAGACAGGAATTCACCCGCTGTAATTTTTGATCTTAATCTGCATTAGACCTCTCCTCATTCATAAATATTTCTCAAAAAATGGGGGAGATGTATTCGTCCTTCACACTCCAACCCAACTTGTCATATCTTCTCCTTATAAATTTTTCTCAAAAAATGGGGGAGATGTATTCGTCCTTCACACTCCAACCCATCCCGCCTATTGAGATGAAGATCACGATTTATTAATAAGCCAAGATCATCTCATTCCAATGTCCGAGGGAAAATGAAGCTAAATCTCTAAGAAGATCAAGGCTGTCCAAGACAAAGATGTATAAGGCCAAAGCAAACAAATAAGGATTAAAGAGTAGATTATAAAGTTTAAGAATACTAGAAGTCAAGGACGAATGCTAATGAGGACTTGAAACTCACATTGCTTACTTTTGGACTTGAGGAAGACCTTAATGGACAGATAAGGGCTGGATCGATTTTAAATCAATTCTCATGGGCCAAAATGTTAATGTGTGATCCATTAAGTGTGGAATAGCTTCTAGAAGTATTACGCTTCGAAATATGATAGTTGGAGCTTAATTTGACCAAGGAATGGTCACATGACCACATATGGATTTACAACAAGTCTGGTGCATGTTCTGTCATGAGCTGTCACTTTCAACCTGAACTTATGACTTGTGCAGTACTTATCCTAGCCTCTAATCTTGCACAGCCTACTCTACAGCCATTTAATGTCGACCAATACCAATTTGAATCTATTTGACTTAGGTTTAATTTGTTTTGTCTATATAAGAAATGTATCTACTTCTTTTGTAACTTAAGGAGAGTAAAACTCTCTCTTCAATATACTCAAACTTCTCTCAATATTCTCTCAAGTGTCAGCAACTCTATACTTATAAAATCTCTCTATTCTCTTGATATGTGTCTTGGATACTCATACTTTGTTACAAAAATCTCTTAATACTAAAACTCTCTCTTTTGACATCACTTGATTCTCTCACATTCTCCTCCTTATTCTCTTCTTTCTCTATGAGATAACTCTCAAAAACCAACATGGTATCAGAGCATACGCTCCTTAACCTCTCAAGCTTCCGCATTCTATGGCTTCTTTGGTTTAGTTTTATGTTTTTAATCGGTTTTTCATGAGTTTAATCGGTCCAAAAACGTTTTGGTAAAGATTCTTGTTCATAGCCATTCTGTTTTGAAGCATTTGCTTCTGTTTTTGAAGGCTTGAAGAGAACTTGAAGCTCCATCCTTGTTTGAATCGGTTTTAGAGCTCTAAGTCTCTTTAAAATCTGTTTTGAAGTTAAATGCTTCTGGTTTTAAAGTTTGGGTTTATAAGCTTCTTTCCTCTATGTCCTTCAATGTTCTTGAAGCATTGATTCTATATTAAAAGGCTAGAGAAAGGATTTGAAGCTTAGATCCTTGTTTAAGCCATTTTCAAGGCTTTAAAATCTGTTTTGAAACAAAACAGTTTCTGGTTTTCTGTTAAATCTGTTTTTTATGAGTTTAAAGCTTAAAGATTCAAACTTTGTTCACTTTAATCGGTTTAAAAGTGTTTGAAAACCTGTTTTGAAGCTTAAAGCTTCTGTTTTTAAAAGTTTTTATTCGGTTTTGAGATGAAAGGAAGAAGATCCAAGTTCTTTAAAGAATTCATCTTTCTTTCATCTCCAAGAAAAGAGACCCATGAAAGCTTGTCTCTTATGAGTTTAAGCTTCATGTTGAATCCAAAAGAGAAAGTGGACCATGGTGACTTTGCTCTTGATGGGTGTAAGCTCATGATGAATCCAAATCTCTAAGGGACAAAAACCCTCGGTTCATCAAGAAAGAACCATGGTTTATTTGCTCTCATAAGCTCAAAAATCATGAGTAATATGTCTTAAAAAAAAGGATCCATGGTTACTTTGTTTTAAGTAAAACATAAGGACCATGGCGAATCTGAAAGCAAAGGGAGAAGAACCATGTTTTCTTTACTCTTATGAGTTTAAGAATATGATGAATCTTAGCTCCTTAAGGGACAAAACCCCTGGTTTATGTCGAATGAGAACCATAGCCTCTTTATACTTTCATAAGATCAAGAGGCATGTTGAATCCATTCTATCCAAGGAAAGAGAACAATGTTCTTAGCATTTATATGCTAAAGAATATGTTAAATCCATAAATCCTTGTTTAAAAGAGGTCCATGATCATTTCACATTTATAAGTGTTAATGTCATGTTGAACCCAAAAGAAAAGTCAAACCCAAACCAAAGAGAACCATACATAGTGTTATGAATCCAAGATTGGTTTGGGAATTTCTCTAAAAGCTTTAAGGTTCAATGAAACATCAACCAAGTTTCTCTTCGAATTGATGGGAGCCTAGCTATTTAGCCGAGTCAAGACAAGGCCAAGTTGCTCTTCGGCCTTAGTCTTAGTCTCGGGTTGTTGAAAATCTAGCCAAGTAGTTTGGCTATAATGGCTCAACCAAGTTGCTCTTCGNATCTTCAGTTGGCCTTAATGAAATAATCTAATGTCTTGGCTAAGTAGGCCTTGGCCTAGTAATGTTGACAAAGTGGTAAGATCGAGACAAACTTTGGCCAAGTTGCTCTTCAGCCTTAGATTAAGTCTCGGAAAATTCAAGACCATTGGCCAAGTTTCTCTTCGGACAAATGGTATAAGGGCTAAAACGTTTGTTGAAAGTCTCGGCCTTTATGGCCATAATCTCTCATCATATGATGCTAGGCCTTATCACAGTTTAGTTGATGATCATATGTGTGATCGTGTGCTAAAGGATATTAGGCTATATAGTTGGCCCTAATTGATAGCTATGGTTATCTTGGTATAGCCACATGATTAACCTTGAGGCTTGGCTTAATAGGCCTGCCTTATCTCTAGGCCGAATTTGTGTTTTAATGGCCATTTTAAAAATTAAAGGAACCAAGGTTAAGAAAGGGTAAAACCCTTTGTATCTTGTTGCATCCTTTAATCAAAATCCTTTTTCAAACCATGGTGTGGGAACCAAGGATAATAAAGAGTTAAAATCTTTGGTCCTTGATGAATCCAAACACTTGGAATTTTCCATAAATCCTAAGTAAGTGAACCAAAGATAATAAATGATTAATTTCTTTGGTCTTTGATGAATCCAAGCACTTAGGAAAAGGTTTCAATCTTGTTATGAGAGGGTTAAGAACCTTGAAAAAATGATCATGATGAATCCAAAACCCGCACATAAAGGACTAATCAATTTAATCTTATTCCTTGTAGGAACCTTTAGAGTGAAGGGAGTTTCATCAAATTCCCCAATCTCACCTCAAATGGCCTAAGTGGCCGAATTGTATCAAATGTCTAATGGCCAATCTCTAAACTCAAATTTCTCCTTTATGTTAAGCTATGCCATCTGTTTTTTATGGTTGGAACTAGCTAGGGTGCCTAGATTGCTTCTTATTTTTCAAGAATGATTGCCTAAGCTAGCTATTGGAATTTGACTTTGATAATTGTGGTTATGTATGCAAGTTGGTTAAGGATTAAGGCTAGATTAATGTTCTAGTTTCTATTATATTTAGCTTGCATGAATGTTAAATTTGTCAACAATAAATACTGTTCTCATGTCAACATGATCGTTATTCTTGATATTGCTAGCATTGCTACTACTTGGCTCATTTCATGATCATTAGATGCAAAGTGTTCTTAATCATTTCATGTCTTGATTATGTTAATTCATCTATTGACATATGAACTATTGTTCTTGTTCTTGATGTATAGATAAACTCCCCACCTTGATCATGAAGGGGGAAATAATGTCAAAGCTCCATGATCGAGGTGTGTTGGTTTACTAAGGCTCAAAAGAAAGTTTAAGAAACAAAGAAGAAGAAGAAGAATAAATCCTAGGAAGAATCGAGGAGGATTCGGATTCAAGATCAAAAAAGATTAAAGAAAAAGTCTCATGAAGTCTCAAGTGCAAACAAGATATAGGCTTACCCGTATTCTCGGCCTATCATGTTCAAAAGCCAAAACTCATCAAGATGGTGCATTGATCACCAAGAAAAAGGTTCATGAGGAACCTAAAGAAGGTGACGTGTGGAGCATCACGAAGATACCTCAAAGAAGTTCAAATTTTAAGATCAAGAAGGATAGAACCCCATAGAGATGAATCAACCAAAAGTTCAAGAAGAACAATGCGGTTAGAACCTCATGAGGATGAATCATCCAATTGCAATAAAATAAAATCAAGGCAAAGCTTAAGAGACCTAAAATAAGGTGATCATCCAAGATGAAGAACCTTATAATGAGACTTAGAAGATTGTTAGTCTAAGAGGCTATCATTTATAAAGATCAAGCAATGCATTGCATGTTGTGGTCTTGGTTGAGAAATTGACAGAATGGATATATGTGCACTCCAAGGCACCTTATGATCGGAACAGAAGGGTGGTTGACACAAGCAAAGATATTCTAGACCCTATACTCAAGAAGGAACATTCTCCAAGTGGATTCACCCAAATTAAAGATTGGATGAAGAAGATATAAATATTTCAAATTGAGGAAGGCAGAATGAAGCTGTCTCGGACCTAGGTCCAATGTATTGAAGCTTTCATCCGAACCAGGAGGAACTAAGTTCTAAAATTTATTTTTACCAAAACTAGACTCACCAAGGAGTCTATAGAAGATGGACTCGACTTCAAAGACTTTATACTCAAGAAGTTATGGTCAGTTCAAAACAGATGATCAAAACTGGAAGAATCTACCAAAAATGAAAGGTTGGGGTAAAAGACCAAACAAAGTATGAGCTATAAGAAGAACATATGAAGATATTTGAAGAAGAATCAAAATGAAGATAATGGGAAGAGCCAAGTTTAAATCAAAAGGAACTTGGCCATGTTTGGAGTATCCCCTAATCATAGGATATATACTCTTTTTTCCTTGATATTGTTTTATCCCAAGAGGTTTTACATATCAAGGTTTTTAATGAGGTAGATCTTCATGGTTCCAAGTTTAAGAATTCTCATTGTATTAATATTGAGGGGGAGTATTGAGATGAAAATCACAATTTATTAATAAGCCAAGATCATCTCATTCCAATGTCCAAGGGAAAATGAAGCTAAATCTCTAAGAAGATCAAGGCTGTCCAAGACAAAGATGTATAAGGCCAAAGCAGACAAATAAGGATTAAAGAGTAGATTATAAAGTCTAAGAATACTAGAAGACAAGGACTAATTCTAATGAGGAGTTGAAACTCACATTGCTTACTTTTGGACTTGAGGAAGACCTTAATGGACATATAAGGGCTGGATTGATTTTAAATCAATTCTCATGGGCCAAAATGTTCATGTGTGATCCGTTAAGTGTGGAATAGCTTCTAGAAGCATTAAGCTTTGAAATATGACCGTTGGAGGTTAATTTCACCAAGGAATGGTCACATGACCACATATGGATTCACAACAAGTCTGGTGCATGTTCTGTCATGAGCTGTCACTTTCAACATGAACTTCTGACTTGTGCAGTGCTTATCCTAGCCTATAACCTTGCACAACCTACTCTACAGCCATTTAATGTCGACCAAGACCAATTTGAATCCATTTGACTTAGGTTTACTTTGTTTTGTCTATATAAGCAATGTATCTACTTCTTTTTTGACTTATGGAGAGTAAAACTCTCTCTTCAATATACTCAAACTTCTCTCAATATTCTCTCAAGTCTCACCAACTCTATAGTCATAAAATCTCTCTATTCTCTTGATACTTGTCTTGGATACTCATACTTTGTTACACAAATTTCATAATACTAAAACTCTCTCTTTTGACATCACTTGATTCTCTTACATTCTCCTCCTTATTCTCTTCTTTCTCTATGAGATAACTCTCAAAAACCAACACCACCCTGTCTTTTCCTTATAAATTTTTCTCAAAAAATGGGGGAGATGTATTCGTCCCTCACACCCTAACCCAGCCCGCCTTGTCTTTTCCTTATAAAGTTTTCTCAAAAAATGGGGAGATGTATTCATCCTTCACACTAGATACTCAGCCCGACCCAACAGGGGCTCTCGATATAATTGACGGACCTGCTCGCGAACCTACATGGTGAAACCCCTCACCCATCCAACATGGTTGAACACCTGACATCCACCAAGCTACTCCACCGCCATCCATTACGGCTAGTATTGTTTACGCCTATCCTATCTACCAATACTCCAACGAAATCAAGGGGAGAACACTATACTACACTTGCGAAGGACCAGCTAAATGGTAAAACTATCTAAACTTTGAAATACCCCCTCCCCCTCGTTATAGAACAACACGCAAAACATATCACAATCAAACAAATCACATTGCACGACCTGGCCAGTCGTACAATACATCGCACACCCCCTAGCGGGTATCAGCCTCAGCAGCCCTCAGCACGTTATAGGCGCTAAAGTCGAGCCTATTCTCGCAATAACACGTTAAAACATATAGCAAACGCTGTCAAACAGCCGAAACACTCATTGTACCTTTTAAACATTCGATCCCTCGAATAGAATAGGCAGCTTCAGCCAAATCGCCTGTAATGGAAAAACGTATACCAAATTTTTCTATCAAACACATGCGGCGTAATCCTAGTACGCATCATTACGATTAAAAAAGATCTTGGAAAAACTCAGCTCGAAACGGGTACTCAGAAGCAACAAACAAAGCTATGAACCGAAATTCCAACTTAAATTTAAAAGAAAAGTTTTAGCTTCTGTGTTAAATCCCCCCTCCCCCGGGAACCAAATTCAAAAACAACAAAACATTTGAAGAATTTTAGAAGCTAAAGGCAACCAAAGATAAGAGGGAGGAATTTTAAAGCATGCGGGTCCCAATTAGCTGCGCCACCTTCATTCCCCTTAGGGGCTTCCTTCCTTGGAATGGTTGCAATTTCACTAATCTGCACAGGAACCTCAACCGCTTTACCGAGTGCTCCGCACGCAGCAGCATCGAGCCCCTCGACTTCTTTTTTCTCTGTTTCCTCCTCAACCATGACCTCGTCTTGATTACCTCCAGAAACAACCTTTTTTAGCAGGATCTGGAGAGGGGAGATTCGTACCATAGTGATTAACGTCCTCGGCCGGGTTGGGCTCGGATGGCTCACTCAAGTCAAACCCAGTTGGTGTCGCCGTCCAGTAATTTTCCATGTTCAGCTCTTTGAAGTCCAACATGGCCAACTCCTCGTTAAACCCACCCAGGTCGTTCTCAAAGTCTCTTTGCTCAGCCTCTAGCGTTGTCTCCCCTTCTCTCAACAAATTGATCAGCTCAAGATTTCATTTGATTTGCTCTACCTGCATTAATTTCTCCTAGTACACCCTCTCATTCGCTACCTTCCCTTTTACTCGATCCATTTTCTTGACGAACTGCATCGTCATCTCATCTTCTTTTTCTTTGAGCTTCTGCTCCATTTGATCGTCCATGTCCCTCATAAGAACCGCCAACTCATTAGCCATAGAGGCCACCTCCTTCTTCAGATCTCTCTTAGCTTTGTCATGATGAGCAACCTCCACGCTCAACTTGTCAACATCCTTCTTCCTCATATCTTCCACCTCGGCCACCTCAACTATCAGCTTGCTATTCTCATTTGTAAGCACCTCAACCCGTCTCATCGCAGTTTTCAGCTAGGCAATAGCCTTATCAGCCCTCGCAGTTGCATCCTTAACCAGCTCAATCCCATAGTTATTCTTTGTCCTCCATAGCTCATCGTCCAAGACCCCTACCAGGCGGTTTGCCAAAGCCCCAGTCTAAACAAAAACCAAAAAAAGAATTAAACATCAATCAAGACAAGAGAAGATTTCTAAATCGAGAAACAAAAGAAGATAAAAAGATGGATTACAACATCCATACCTCAGTATGGGAGCGAGCCCAGTCGGTGTATTCCTTTTGGGCTGAGAGCAATTTTTGATCATAGACCTTAGGACCACCTAGGAGGAGCTTGGACATCAGCTCCGCACAGAGGTCCCCTTCTTCTACCATGGAGGACTGGTTGGGCCAAGAAAAGCTAAATGCGAACCCGCCATGGTGATGGATGCCAACTGGAGACGTCTCATGCGTGCGAGCCCCTTTTTCCGAAGGGGCGTCAAGGTGACGGGTGCTACGTCGGATAGGAGGAAGGCGAGACGATTTCTTACTAGAACCAACAGATTTTTCCCAATACTGGTCGCCACAGGATGAGTCAGATACTTTGATGGGATCTACCTCCATGTGAGATTGATCTTTAGGAGACTTGACCTCTAGTGCAGTACTGAACCCAACCGAGCTGGGAGCCCCTTGAGAGCTCTTCAACCTACGAGCTTCGCGGTACGGTACAAGATTCTTCATAGAAACGGATGGAAATTGAGATGGAACACCTACGGTAAAACCGCGCATTAGATACCATGTGACCCGAATATAACAAAGTAAAGCGTAAGTAGGGTACTTACTTGATGATGTTTCTGATAGCGGCTCTAGTGGCAGCCTGTTTCGAGGCCCTCTCTCCCCGTCAAACGTTCTCCAATTGTTCAATTGACTCTTCCCAAGGAGTTTCCAATTCTTCAAGAATTCAGCATATGGATCCTTGACCTAGGTCAAATGCGGAGCTGGCAAACACCAAAATAACAAAGAAAAGGGAACATGATCAGTCAAAAACGACCAAAAGTCAATAATGCAAAAGAATAAACACATCCAGAAAACGCAAATTCATCAAACAAGGAAAAAGACTTAAGATCATATTCCAAGGAAAAGAGAGAAGGAATCTACACCAATCTCTCTGGTCCACCGAGATTGTTAATCACTAAGACTCGTAGTCCCGAAAGAAAGATGGTTTCTTTTAAGAAAAAAGTAAAACTGTTCCCAATCTGTCTCGTCCTTGGGGGCTTGGCCGGTCGCAAACCCTTGATTCAGTTTGTTGGCTAGGTAGCAGAGGCTGCCCTTCGTGCCAATCTTCACGTACGTAGCAACTTCCAACATGTCACAATTCAGTTTGAAACCACTCTTTCTTGCTTGAATCATCAGGAATATGGGGGGGGGGGGAAATAGACCCCTTTTGGCATCAGCTGGCTCAGAGCCATACCCCAACGACGCAGGTACTGGACTAGCAGCTTAGGAACAGGGAAGCGCAGCCCGCAAGTCTTGAAAAATATCTCGTATACAGTGACAAACCCCAGTGGGGATTATCCGGAAACTGGCCCAGATCCGGGATTTAAAACCTAAGTCCGGTGAAAGGTCAAACTGCTCCCAGATTTTTCTCACATAGGTAAGGGATGAACGAGAAGAGGCGAAGGCCATTATTTCAGGGGCCGCAGATGCCCTAGATTTCTCACTAGAAACAAAAGGAGTCCCAACACTGGTGTTCGTTGTGGGATGCGATGAAGAACCTCTACTCCCAGATCGAAGCGCCAACTGTCTCGACATTGCCGGTAAACCGAAGAGGAAGAGAAACATGGAGATAGAAAAGTCAAAGACAGATGAGAATCCAGAGGAATTTTGGAGCAAATTTGGGAAGAAGAGGAAATTGAATAAGGGAAATGACAAACTCTAACAAAATTAAAAAGAAATAAACAGTTAAGTGACGATACCTTAGGATGCAAAAAGAGAGAGAAGAGATGGACGATTGAAAGCGTAGTGGGAGACGGTTCGAGGTACTTGTGGAGAAAGAGGGGAGTGGAAGTAACTGCCTCGAATTGTGTGAAAACCGCCTTTTGTAGGCGTAATGATGATGCTTTTTGAATTTCGAAGAATACCGAGATGCACTGCATGAGGAGATAAGAATCAATCGAGACTATTGAGATTTCCTCAAATCAAATCATAACAAATCGGCCCAACTAATCCTATCTTTGTGGGGGAAAAATGATATTATCCAGCCCAACATGAAGGATTCAAATGCGCTTAAAAAAAAATGGATGAATGTCAACTTAAAGGAGAAAATGTAATAAGCATCTGATAATGTATGAATGGTTACGAGGTGAATTTCCACCAGTTTTCGAAGGTCACCCAACTCGCTAAGCTTGTAGGGAGACTCGGGGGCTAATATGCTGGTGTTGAAACTCTCTCAGCAGGTTTCTAGCCCAACCGGTGTCACTTCCTAGATAACAGCTCAGCATGTGTCAAGATGCAAAAAGATTCATTCAGCAGATTTCTACTTAGGCGCAGAGAGTGAACGATCGGCTACTCATGTCGTAGACGAGCTGAGTAGAAGGCGATTACGATAGGTCCAGGCGGTTCCGAGATAAGGGGGAAGCACCAAGATTGTTATCCCAACGACCCTAGAAGATCGGAACAACCCAAACTAGTCGGAATGGTATATAAGGCGAGAAGAGAGAGAAAATAAAGCAAGAGAATCAGTTGTGGTTTTTAGAACTAGAATTAAGAGATCGATCTATCTTTTCTTTTTGCATAAACACATTCGCCAAGATCAATTAGAAAATATATTATTCTTCTTCGTATTTATTTCGACCTGAGTTTGTGTTGTAATTTCCTTCTAAATTTTGACAAAAACGACGAATTCCTCATTAACATAATCATCTAAAAATTAATTGCGGGTTTTAGCATCCAAAAACGGCCCACTTATGATTCAGAAAATAGTTCGGCCCTAGTGCGATGATTGTCGTAGCTTTTTCTGCACGCCGTAAAGAAATGGAAGAAATCAAAGAAAACAATATTTATGTAGAAGAGTAAACTGGAAAAGGAAGAAAGCGACTGACTTACGTTGTATTTGTTGGCTGATTTATTTGGATTGATTTATGTGTTCATATGGCGGCTGACTTACTGATTTTCCATGTCATCATCCATATCATCATTTCTTATTTTTCATGTCATAAAAACCGTTACAACTGACCAACTATTCTTTTGTAATCATCTTCTCTATCTTTATTCTTCATCTTATTCTTCATCTTTCTCTGAGAGTTTATAAATCCAATAATTATTGTTTTTTCTAACTGGGTTAAGAAAAACATATATGTATATGACACTGAAATTTATGCATATAGATGGAGAAGCTACACGCGATGAACCCGAAAAGTCGCTATTCAACGATTACATATTGAATGAGTTGAGGGATCAGATTCAACTGAGCTATATGTTCTCGAATAAAGCTTTGGAAAAATGGTGCATGATACTTCACCAGTTTATGTCTCTAATACTTGACAGTTGCAAGATTTCTAAGCCTAAGGAAAATTTAACATCTACGACTGTGTGTGGAGATTACAGAGAAAAAGATGGAAAAGTTAGTCGGAATGACGAAGCACGAGAGAAAAGTATAAGGTTATATACTTTTAGCTTAAAAGTAGAATGCGCAGACATTGATTATATATGCGATGATTACAGTAGGGGTTATGATGGTTTTCATTTCAAGGACAATGACAATGACTGCACTAGTAAAGTGGAGGGCGAAAAAGAGTAAATAGGCGGAGAAGATGAAGTAGTCTAAGAAGACGAAGAAGATTATGAATTGGAAAGCCGATTAGATATGTTCAACGACTCAGATGGTGCGTCTTCTGACGATGACAACTTCATATGGTGAGTCTGCAGTAGAAGACGAAGATTCACCGATGCTACCTCCAAAGAAGAGATCTCATAACTGGTCGATGAGCGGATGTAATGGAAATTTGGAGGTTTTAAGGTCGGAGATGTCTTTGCTAGACCTTGAGGTACGAAAACGATACGAGAGAAAATCCAATTTGGAGAGACGACTGAAACTTCTTATATTGAGGGATTTATTTGGTTTTTATGTAGTTGTATCGAACACAAATACACTCATTGTTGAGTGTTGGGTTGATGGATGTCTCTGCAGAGTTTGTGCTTCTACACAAGGGGCTTCCTCGACATGTTGTGTTCGTATTTACAATTCAGATCATATATGTATATTCTAATAACTGAGCATTCTAATGGATCTTGACAAGCAACATCAAATATTTTAGGACAATTGTATGGGGATTTTCTCGGCGACGTTGGTCCGTCCGTTCGACCTTCAAGTGTCAGAATAGCCGTCAATAAGCAATTTGGTATAAAGCTATATTTTTTTTTGGTTGTGGGTTATTTAAACGATTAGACTGAGTTATATAATGATAGGCTGAGTTTTATATATATATATATATATATATATATATATATATATATATATATATATTATATTTCTTTTTATATNTTTTTGATATGGGTGACTGACTTAATGTTGTGATACGGCTGACTTATACAGATGTTCATGTGGATAGATGGATTATTGGAAATTACGTCGCTGAAATGTGCAAGGGAAATCGATGAGGGAACACCTAATATTAGGTTTGGAAACTTTCCTTCTTACTTATACATGATAAGAAAGGAAAATCCGGGTAACATTACACATCTTTAAATTGATGAGTTTGGAAGATTCATGTATGTTTCCTTTCGTTTGGTAAGAGCATAGATGGGTTTTCATTCATGCGCAAAGTTGTGATCGTCGACGGTACGTTTCTTAATGGTAAATACAAAGGGACGTTTCTTGCAGCACTAGCTTAGGATGGTAATTTCATATTTTTCCAATAGCTTTCATTGTGGTTGAAACTAAAAATAATGATTCGTGGCACTAATTTTTTTATGAAACTAAAAGTTTTGATTTCCGACGACAAGGGTCTTGCGATAATCTCAGATAGGCATAACTCGATAAGGAAAGCAATTGGGAATGTGTATCGGCTGGCTTCTCTGGGAATTTTCACTTATCATTTATATAAGAAAGTTTTGGGACAATACAATTTTTCGTCTGGTGATTAAAGAAATTTTCGAACAGATTAAAGCGATTTATCCTGAACTTCATGGCTACCTCCAAAGAGATGATGTCTGAATTTTGGCGCGTGTCCATTTCTTGAGCGAAAGGTACAATTTGATAACTACTAACATAGCAGAATCAATGAACAAAGCATTGTTAAATGATAGATGTTTTAAGATTGTTTGAATATTAGAATCAATAATAATTATGATGACCAAATGTTTTGCCGAACGTTGAGAGGTTGCTATATCATATCCAATCATGCTTACGCGTGGTGTCGAGAAACTACTATATGTAAGTCAACCATCATAATTAATAAATCAGGCGTCATAGTTCATAAGTCTACCGTATCAAATCATAATTAAGTCGTAACGTTTTTTATTCTATATTGATAATTTATAATAGGGTCATGTTGATGCTGCCAAACTGTTTATGGTACAAATGATTAATGCTCATCAAACTGAAGTTACGTATGGGGAGTCTTTGCGTGTTGTTAACTTGGAAGGGAGAAAGTGCACTTGCCAACATTTCCTACAAGAGAATTACCATGTGTGCATGCAATCGCATTTATCGAGGATAGGAATGTTTCTCGTATTTTCATGTGCTGTCCTTATTTGGTGAATGTGTACATTGAATCGTTCATAACGGTTAATTCAGCGCACTAAGATCTAAGGCTAAAAAACCATGCATTCCCCCCCATTTATTCATCAACAACCAGGAAGACCTAAAAGATAGGATGAAATCTGCTTTAGAAGTTACACTTGAAAGCAAACGTCCAAGGAAAGAACAAACATGTTCTTGTTGTAGACAAAGTGGGCATAATATGAAAACTTTTCCGATTTGAAACTGATTTATGGATTTGAATGTTATTGTGATACGACTGAGTTCGGGTTTGATCATGGATGAGTTATGGTTTAATTATGATTGAGTTAATCGTGACAGCTGATTTACGGGTTTGAATGTTTTTATTATATGGTTGAGTTCTAGTTTAATTATGACTGAGTTCTGATTTAATTATGGCTGAGTTACTCTTGATGGCTGATCTGGGGATTTGAATTTTTTTGTTATACGGCTGAGGTCTGGTTTAATTAAGGATGAATAATGATTTAATTATGGCTGTGTTCTGTTTGATTACAGCTGAGTTATGAATTTTAAAGTTTGTGTTAAGAGTAAGTAATAACAATCATTATTATGATTACATAAAGGCTCGATTATTATTAAAATACATAACCATTGTAAGAAGTAATAGTAGACAAATAGGGCCACACCTAACCAACAAACCACCACATTCCTTAAACACTGCAACTCTGATTCCGTCTTTAATCCTTCAAACTTTTTCTCTAAACGATCATCATTAGCTCCCTCTAACAAGTATTTTTTCATGTCAGTTACCACTATCTTCATATCGTCAACCTCTTATACCAAACACTTATCGGCCCATTTGAATAAATATCCCAGGTTTCACCAACATAATGCAAAATAAGAACAAAATCTAACCTTATCATATCTTCTTGCATAACAGTAGTACAATCTTCGAGGATTTAAGATGTTCCAGATGTAAATAACTCAAACAGGTTCACCACACTACCAATGCCTCGACGTTTCTCTCTCCACATTCCTATGTGAAGCGCAAGATGAGGTTGAGTTATATGAAATCGACATTTTTTAAGAACATATATGGCAACTTTTTTATGAAGCGTATAACTTTAATTTTTTTCCTTAACTGTAACAATAAACACAGAAACGATAGCATTTCATTTTGTTTCTCGATATTAGTGCTCAGCCAATTCTTACCTTTGTAACGTAGTAAGGCATCATTTTCCTTGAAATATGACATAATATTTACATAATAAGAAATCATAGCTGGGTAATAATACATCATTTACCTCAGCTATATAAATTTCTCGATATCAATGCTCAGCCGTATTTTACATGGCTAATATATGTAAAAAATGAGTTATTGTTTATCACTTGGCTGGGTTATTCTTAGTGTCTTCGTCAGTAATAAATTATATGGCCAAGTTATTCTTAATGTATGTCTGAGTTATAAAATCTAAAATGGGCTTTACGGCTGAGTTATACTAAATAGAGAAAGAAATAGAGACATATAGAGAAAGAGAAACGTCACGTCAAAGTCAAATATTTTTTTATACAGATTTAAGAGACACGAATTTTCGTATTTCCGGCGTTAATTTTTTTGCTATTATTGTATCAAGGATTTTACACGCCTAATATATGGAAATATGCAACGTCATGATTTAAATTTCTCTTTACAATTGAGTACTGAAACTTAAAATAATCGTTAGGTTTGAGTTATTTTTCATTCGATTGCTGGGTTATAGGTACATAAAAGCTGAGTTAAAGGCAACTTCAAAGAATACTCTACATATACAAAAAGGCTGAGTTATGCTTACCTCAGTAGCGTAATAAGAGATCATTTTCCTCGTAATATGACATAGTAGCTGCATAATATCATAATAGATGCATAATAAGACATCAAAGATGCGCTTGACCTTGGTTATAATTTTGTCTCGTTATATGACATAATAGTTGCGTATATGAAATAATAGCTACATAATAAGACATCATAGTCACTTTTGACTTGGATAACGTTATAAGACATCATTGCCTCATTTGCCTCCTAATATGACATTATAGCTACGTAATAAGACATTGTAATTGCATATAAGACATCATAGCCGTGTTTGACCTTGGTAACATAATAAGACATCATTTTGCTCGTAATATGACATCATAGTTGCGTAAAAAGAAATCATTTGCCTCGGTTATAAAAATATCTCGATACTAGTACTCAAATGTATTTTACATGACTATTATATCTAACGGATTAGTTACTGGTCTTAAACAGAAATAATCAATACATCTAAGTTATTTTTAATGTATGTATGAGTTATAAAACTTTTAAAAAACGTTATGGCTGAGTTATCTTACTAAACGGCTGGATTTTTCTTTGGATATGTATGAGTTATGTTTTTTACTTTACGACTAATTTATGTGTACTTTACGACTGAGTTATCCTCGTGGTTATAAGTTAATAAGTTTATAAATATATATATATATATGTACAAATATATATATAATATTCAGATATATGCGATAACTACAAAAGATTTAAAGATTAAGAGTTTGCATAAAATACTAAAATTTATGATAGAATATAAATATTCTATAAAAAAATAAAATAAAAACAAGTACTATTAGATTAAATAACGGAATATAATATCCAGATAACATTCCATTGGAATTTTAAAAACCGAAACGAAAAAACTTCAATCGGACAATAAAGAAACATACAAACCACCACCAAACTGTTCGAAGACCACACAAATCTCTTCACCATCTTCCATCATTTGCTGAAAATGAAATTTTTAAGAAAGCATATTAATTCCTTGTATAATGGATTTAAACAAATTTATTTAATACAAAAGCGAGTAAAATAACCAAAAGAGAAGTTTTTGTAGATCTTAGTTGCTTGTTGTCATAGATGAAGCGAACCATGTCATAATCTATATTTCTTTTTTTTACAATACCTATCCATTAATTTCTTGAGATTTGTATGAACACTCATCATGAATACATATTAGTTTTCTTATTTCACATAACTTACACCATACATAAAAGCAAGAAGAAATGTGTTTTATTTTGTATAAGCTAATATTGATTAGAAAGAGATAAGAAAAGACCTCTTGATTTGCCACTTTGAGAGTAATTTTGTTCGTAGAAATTGGTTCAGGAGGTGGGTGAACCAATTAAAGCAACTCTTGATTTGTATAAGCTTAAAATGAACGTTACATATAAGTTATCTTACTAAATCGCTGGGTGAAAACTTGCTTGATGTAAAATTTGATTATAAATTTGAATGTTTTGTGATACGAATGAGTTCCGTTTAATTATGGATGTGTTCTGGTTTAATTATGGCTGAGATATCTTGACAACAGATCTATGGCTATCATTATATATTTAGTTCCATTGATAGTTTTTCAAAGAAAAAAACAACACCAAATTAATAACATTAAACCGGATTTATAACATAAATAATTAGATAGCATAAAGCATCAAAAATTCAAAACGCTTAACAACCGCCACCAAGAAGTTCAGTCACCGCAAAATATCTCTTTTTCTTCTTACATTATCCTCATTAGTGTAAATCATATTCTTGTTTAACTAAATACAATTTAGAAAAGAAAAAGTATGGACCTGTTGGTCCATGACCTTGAGGGTGATTCTCTCAATTGGGAGAGTTCGACATATGGAGTCGAATAAGCGGTTGTCAAATATAAACTCAAAATTTTTGAGATAAAAAAATTCTATAGATCAAGTCTGAAAACTATATAAAAATGGTTTATCTTACTAAACGGGTGGGTTTTTCTTTTTGCATGTATGAGTTATGTTTATCTTCGTTAAGACTGAGTTATATTTACTTTAAAACTGAGTTATGTTTACTTTACGACTAATTTACTCTTAATATATGTATGAGTTATAAATTTTAAAATGAACGTTGCGGCTGAGTTGTCTTACTAAACGACTGGGTTTTTCTTTGTTTATGTCCGAGTTATGTCTATCTTCGTTAAGACTGAGTTATGTTCACTTTAAGACTGAGTTATGTTTACTTTAAGACTGAGCTATACTTACTTTATAATCTTAAATTTAGTGATATAAAAAAGACATGTCGAATTACATTCAAAATCCAAAATTATCAGGTTTAAACTCCTCAAACATATCTACTAGATCAAGCCAAACCCTGGTTAATATCCACTCAAGTTTCTCACAACAAAGCGCTAATTCCTATTCAACATACGCATTTGAGTTCGGGAAATCGTTCTTGCCACCATATTAAAATGTGTCCAAACTGTCAGATTATGTTTTCGATCCCACGTGTTTTTTTCCTATACAAAAGGACACAATAAAAGAGTTAGTGTTGTTTTTATATCTATTATGTAAACCCGATTGATGCTTACAACGAGTATAAGAAACCAACGTTCCTTAAAATGATCGGGAATCAAGCGGTAAGTTGGCCACGCATGAACCCATCCATGTGCAAGAATCGCATGGATCGCCCGCTCAAGATCGTGTAGAAATTTAAACCACAAATTAATAGTATCGTCAGGCTAGATACCAGGACCAGGGTTTAGAACAGAGAAGTTTTTCCGATCAGCATAACTAATAATGGCATTGACACTGCTTTCTAACTTTCCTATGTAATGTGGAACAACCGACCTATTTGAATATATTAGGTTTTTCTAGAGATTATGGTAACAAACAGACAGAGGTTAAAGAGACTAACTATATCTAGAGAGAAATAAGACGACGAAACTTCGCGAATTAATACAAAAAATAGCATAATTTTTTCTTCCCGCCCAAAAAAACGAAACATCACTATTAAGTTACACTTAACGACTAATTTATTCTTGTTCATGGATGAGTTAAGATTACTCTAATATTTAGGGTTTAAGGTTTAGTGTTAATTATAGGAAAGTTAGAGTACATTATTATTTTAATATTTTACTATATAGGGTATATGGTTAATATGTTAATATTTTAATATTTATTTTTTATGGTTTAATGTATAAGGATTACGGTTTAAGGTTTATTTTTAGGGTTAATAATTTGTGATTTATGGTTTACTAATAAATATAAAAAAACTCTTAATGAGTTATTTATAATATATAGTATATGATTTACTATATATAAGTTAGGGTCTAAGCTTGTACCTACATGTAAGGTCAAAGTAACTGTGAGACAAGATACATCTTAATAGTATTATCAATTTTCAACTTGTAAATTCAATAAATGGATACATACATTTGATTAATATCCACTTAGGATGGGAAATAGGATCTTTATTAATACATTTTATATTATTTACATTAAAGTTTTGAGTTTTAGAGCGTGTTTGACGTATGGCTGAGTTATACATTACTACTAAACGGCTGGCTCAGCTTAGCGATATTGTTGAGTTATATAAAAATTTTAGGGTATGAGTGAGTTAGAAGTTTATAAAATACCAAGAGTTAAGACAAAGTCTACACCAAGCGCTAGACATTCCATAAACTTCGATGAATACACCCCACAATCACCAATTTGATCATTTTGTGGATGTATTTGACTTTCCTCGTTCAGAATGCAAACAGTTTCCATTTAGGATTTCAGATATCATGTGCAACAAATTCGTTCATCATCCTGGGGTCATGTGCATTCGCGGTCTAAATGAATCTAGAACCTTTTGCTCACTTTCGGGTATTACTTATCCAATGATTGGATTGTAGAAATCAGTTTTCTCCTTCAATAGATCAATGTGATACGCCACCTAATGATCTCATGCAACATTAAGTACTCCATATAAGTAATACACATCTCTTAAGCACTTAAAGTTTGCCGTGAACTCATCTGGAAACTTGTTGTTTACTAAATCTCAATACCCATCAGAGAATTTGAAGGCTTTCAGTTTCATGTTGAACTGTTGGTAATCGTGAATCCACATAGATTGGAATCAAGTATCAATAAATGCAATGTGCTTAGCCCCGAATGTGGTGGGCTTCTTCATGGACCTTCAGACGAGGACTCTAATATATGTAGCAACATGTTGTACAAGGAAGAGTAAAATATTATAACCTAGCCATCACCAGCCATCACATATTATATAACCTAGTCATCAAAGAGTAAATTATGCAAACTCTCCTAGGAAATAACCATCTTTTGAGTTGATCTATAAGGATATAACCGCAAGCATGAAGGTGAGATCGTCATGGTTTGATTTTGATGGAAGAGTAGATTGCAGAAGTGAATGATAGATGGATTGATGGAGAATTTTATGGAAAGAATGGATCCCACAAGAGATGTGGAAGTCTCTTGATACACAAGCCTTAGGATATTACTCACCTAAGGGTTCTTCAAGTGATATGACACACACAAGAAGAGATGATCCGTGAAAGAGAAAAATTATAAACTTTGTTTTAAATAGAAAAACACAAGGAAAATTACAAAGATAATAAAAGGGGGCCGTGGGTTTTTTCTCATTTAGGCGTGATGGGCTTTGGTCAAATGTGTTTGGTCTTATTTCTTGGTTTAACTTCAAAGTCGGCCCATTCTTCTCTTGTGGACTAAAGCTTGATAAGCCTAAGTTCTTCGGTTCCTGATATTACTCAGATTTAATGCATTTTAGTAGGCATTTATGCCTGCTAAACTT